>JAYESA010000003.1:135889135-136101635 GCA_036927795.1 Iris macrosiphon
CTCCGTAGACGTACCCACTTTGAATGGTAGAAAGTGGGCCGATTTGGTCAACCTGTCTACGATGACCCAAATCGCATCCTTCCCGCCTGGAGAATGGGGAAGTCCAGAAACAAAATCCATGGTCACATGCTCCCATTTCTACTCCGGAATGGGTAACGGATGGAGCAACCCTCCTGGCCTCTGTCTATCTGCCTTCACCTACTGGCACACTAAACATCGGGATACGAAGCGCGCTACCTCCCGCTTTATCCCATATCACCATACATGCTCTCTCAGATCTCTATATATCTTGTTGGCACCTGGATGCATAGAGTACTGGGATCGATGTGCCTTATGAAGAACCTCCTCGCGCAACGACCCACTCAGCACACACAACCTGGTACCGTGCCGCAATGAACCATCATCAGCAATGGTGAAGTCATCAGATAATCCAATCTAAACCTGCACCCTGATGCTCCTCAGGGATTCATCCTTAAACTGTGTAGCCCTGATCCGGTCTACCAACTCTGACTGAATCTGCAGTCCCCACATCTGCATCTCAACTCCAGGCACTATCACCTCATTGCCCAAGCTCTCTAGATCTGCCAGAAGATAATGATCTGTAGTCAGGCACATAGCTACTGGATACCTGCTCAGCGCATCCGCAACTACGTTCACCTTCCTTGGATGGTACTGCAACAATATATCGAAGTCTTTCATCAACTCCAACCATCTCCTCTGCCTCATGTTCAGCTATTTTTGGGTAAACACATACTTCAAGCTCTTGTGGTCTGTGAAGATCTTCACACGCTCTCCGTATAAATAGTGTTTCCACAACTTCAGAGCAAAGATGACCGCTGTCAACTCCAAATCGTAGGTAGGGTAGTTCTTCTCGTGAGGACATAATTGCCTGGAAGCATAGGCAATCACCCTCCCATTCTGCTATAACACACAACCCAGTCCCTTCCCCAATGCATCACTATAGATAGTGAATCCTTCAGACCCTGATGGCAACGTCAACACTGGAGCTGTCGTCAACCTCCTCTTCAGCTCATCAAAGGCGATCTGGCACTCCTCTGACCAAACAAACTCCATGTCATTCCTGGTCAGCCTAGATAACGGCTCTGCAATCCGGGAAAAATCATGAACAAATCTCCTCTACTAACCTGCCAGACCAGGAAACTCCTGACCTCTGCTACTGAACTCGGAGCAATCCATGCCTCAACTGCCATGATCTTCCTCGGATCCACCGAGATCCCCTCTCTAGTCACCACATGACCAAGAAATTCAACCTTGTCAAGGAAGAACTCGCACTTTGAAAGCTTTCCATAAAGCTTCTCCTTCCCGAGAGTCTCCAGCACTATCCTCAGATGCTCCTCATGCTCCTCTGGGGTCTTCGAATACACCAAGATGTCATCTATAAACACCACCACAAACCTTTCCGGATGCTGATGGAACACTATGTTCATCAGATTCATGAACACTGTCGGGGCATTAGTCAACCCAAACGACATCACCATGAACTCATACTGTCCATACTTTGTCCGAAAAGCAGTCTTCGGATTATCCTCCCTCCTGACCTTCACCTGGTGGTAGCCTGTCCTCAGATCAATCATGGAAAATACCCTCGCTCTGCTCAACTGGTCAAAAAGATCATCAATACGCGACAGCGGATACTTGTTCTTGATTGTGAGGTTGTTCAGAGCCCTGTAGTCGATACACATCCGTATCGACCCATCCTTCTTCGGCACAAAAAGCACCGGAGCACCCCACGGAGAAGAACTAGATCTAATAAATTCCTTGTCCTGAAGCTCATCCACCTGCTTCTTCAACTCTATCAGCTCACTGTTGCTGACTCTATAGACGTGCTGGGATATCGGCTCCGCGCCTGGCAACAAGTCTATAAAGAACTCCACATCTCTGTCCAGAGGTAACCCTGGCAACTCCTCCGGAAAGATATCCATGAACTCCGCTATCAGTGGATGTGGCAACCTCAGCTCTACCACTAGGGCTCCTTAGAAGACTCCCTCGCTCTGCTCCGCTGCTCCTCTGGTAAACTCAAACTCTGGCTCTCCCGACGGACTAAACAACACTCTGCCTCCACGATAATACACATCCGTATCGACCCATCCTTCTTCGGCACAAAAAGCACCGGAGCACCCCACGGAGAAGAACTAGATCTAATAAATTCTTTGTCCTGAAGCTCATGCACCTGCTTCTTCAACTCTATCAGCTCACTGTTGCTGACTCTATAGACGTGCTGGGATATCGGCTCCGCGCCTGGCAACAAGTCTATAGAGAACTCTACATCTTTGTCCAGAGCTAACCCTGGCAACTCCTCCGGAAAGACATCCATGAACTCCGCTATCAGTGGATGTGGCAACCTCAGCTCTACCACTAGGGCTCCTTAGAAGACTCCCTCGCTCTGCTCCGCTGCTCCTCTGGCAAACTCAAACTCTGGCTCTCCCGACGGACTAAACAACACTCTGCCTCCACGACAATCTATACTAGCACAGTGCATACTCAACCAATCCATCCCGAGTACAATGTCGTAGCTCGGAAGTGACATTACGAGTAGGCACACACTCAAATCCCGGCCTCCCAAAGTAACTCTCCGGTCTCTGCAAACATCACTGACTAGAATGATGCCACCCCCGGTCATGATCTTGCAGAGTCTAGCTAAAGGTTCAGCAACAAGATGGTGTCTAACAGCAAAAGATACAAACACAAAGCTATGGGAAGCACCAGAATCAAATAAAGCAAGTACTGGAATGGAATCAAGAAGAACACAGATCAAAAGAAGTCAATATGGTGCAAGATACGATATCATCAATGAAGGACAATAATATTGCAAAAGAAACAATTTCAGAAAAATTAAAGATAGCCAAAGAAATCGGGAAGGGTCCTAGTTGTGATTGAGTACACTCTCTCTCAGCCTATATCCTATATCATATCGCAGGTAGACCTAGAAACTAGACCTGCGTACTAGACCTCCATGGGCCACCACCAAAAATGTGTCACGACCCGCACCCAAAAAATCGGGTATGAGTCGTGGGTACGTCCAGCCTACGCCGCAAAATCGGCGGTAGAACGCTGTAAAGGTCCGTTCTAGGTCACAGTATCTATATCTCACAATGATCAGTCAATATAACCTCTCCAAAAGGAGGGAAACCATGCAATATATGAATACTCAATCATAATAACTAGGGGAAGAGTAAAAGCACGATAAGATATCAACAACGAAAGAAAGAAACAAAGAGCAAGTACAATAACCAATATACAGTCCAAGTCTAAAGTCTACAATATCACAGAAGCAATAAAATAATAAGTACAGTACAGTCATCCAAAATATCAACTGGGAACAACCCAAGAAAACCCACCTAGCTAACTAGGGCTAACGGCGTCTCCTCGACGGGCTCCTCCTCAATCTCCGGGTCACAACACTCCTCGACGCCCGGCCCGTAGAATGTCGGGCAAAAATCCTCAGGATCCTCTGGAAAAAATATGCCCAGATAGGACTGGAGCGAAGTACATAACTCTGAAAGCAACTCCAAATACATGGTAAGGTGTATATGACTAGCAATAGAAAAGTATACAAGATGCACAGGAAAATAAATACATGGTGGAGCAGATAAGTAGCTGCATTGTAAACTGGAGAACAATACAAGTAGTAGAGAAGTAACTGCATATGAGAAAACATGAATACTAGCTAAGTGCCTTGAGCACAAGTTCGTTATGTGATCGGCTTAGGTTGCACATGAATAATCTATGATAACTCCGTTATGCGTGAGTTGCATAACCGACATACACATGAATATTGTTTGGCTTTGATCACATAACCAACTCCTACTCCCCTCCCCTACTAATACTCTTGGATCCAACCACGACACGCTACGTACATGATAAATAACTCGCACACATGAAGGAGAGAGCACACGAAGCACATGATAGCACATGAGAATCAATACCCGAAGAACATGATGAAATACACGTGATAGAGTACCCGCTAAACACGGTAAGGGGGATAACATCTCATGATGGGATCCACAAGTACCAGCTCGTGAAACAATGTGTCAGAATTAAGTATCACAGTTCTAGAACAGGTGATATAAACGCTATCATGAAATGGAAACAATCAGAGGTAAGTACTCGCCTGACGTCCTGAGCAACTAATGAGGATCGAGATCCGGACTGGCGTCGCAAGAACCTATTACAAAAAGCAAGATTAAATGAGGTTTTAAAGAGTTAAACTGATATAAAATAACTAAAAACAAGCTTCTAGGGTTATTCTAGGTCGAACGGGTCAAACTGGTAAAGTTTGGGTTAAAAAGTCAACCCGTGGTCCAAAAAGTCAACTCTGGGTCAAAATTAGGTCAAACATTGACTTTTACGGTCAACGAGGGCAATTATGGTCAACTCTAGGTCAAACTAGGGTGCCCCTAAATTTTTTGGTCAAAACTAGCTCATTAAGCTAGTAAACCCTCAAACTCGCCTCCTCGAGATACCGGGATACCCTCGGTATCCGATACCTTGACCTAAGCTACACATCCCGCCTATACCCACTAAAACGTATGCTAGCACGCGTAAATATATATACCAATACATATAAAAGTAACTCTAATCTTATTCCTAGGCAAATGCTCAAAAACCTTACCCCGATACTCAATACCTTAGGTATCTCAAGGTATTGAGATACCTTGATATCTCAAGGTATTGAGATATCCAACTATCCCTCACTAACACTACTAACTAGCTAACTATCTAGCATAAAAACATATATACCTAGCTATATATCTAGGCTACTATATATATATACAAACACATAAGCATATATCTACTACATATATATCATACACATACACATACACACATATACCCATATCCATACTCATATATATATATATATATATATATATATATATATATATATATATATATATATATATATATATAAAACTATATCTATTATCTACACTAATCTAACTATGTATATATATCTATACTTATATATATAGATCTCTCTCTCCCTCTCGCTACCTGCTGCATACTCCTACTACTTATGCTAGAAGCTGCTGCTGCTGCTAGTGCCTCACCATGCTGCTGCTGCTGCTGCTGCTGTGCTTACTTGTTGTTGCTGCTGCTGCACTGCAGTGCTCTGTAGCAACTACTACTGCACTGCTGTGCTATAAGCTGCGGCCTGCACTGCGCTGCATCGCTGCTAACCCCTTGCTGGCTGCCACTACCTCCCCCCTTGTTGGAACTGCTGGCTGCTACTGCCCCTATCCAATTCTGCTGCTGCTGCCACTCCATTCTTTTTGCCTTGCTGCCACTGCCCACTGCTCACTGCCTCCCCCTCGCTGCACTGCTGCAGCTCATCTACTGCCCATTCTGCTCTACCTTAAACCACTGCAAACGCTGCTGGTGCAAATGCCGCTGCACATTCTCCTCGACACACCCCCCACACACACAAACACGCATATATACATACATACATACATATATATATATATATATATATATATATATATATATATATATATACACACACACACACACACACACACAACTATATATATATATATACACACTTATACACCTATGTATATATAGGTATACACACACACTTATTTAAATAAACACACATATGTATATATATATAAATACTCTACATATATATACACATACTCATATATATATATACATACACACACTTATATATAGATAGATACAGTTACACAAACACATATATATACTCATATATACGTAAACAAACACATATATATATATATATATATATATATATATATACACACACACACTCGTACATATATACACACACACACACACACACACACATATATATATATAAACTCATATACATATATATAAACACACTCTAATACACAACACACACAACACAACACTCACAACCACACACGCACACCGACCCAAACACACATAAACACATATAAATATATAAAATATAACTCGAGAACTCTAGCACACACTCCCCGAAGCTAAACCAACGTACGCACAAGCCCGAAACCTAGAAACCAAGTCGAAATGGCCATTCGGTCATTTCGACAAATACGTGGAGTGTGGTTCGCGAAATCTCGTGAAACGCACACCAAACCTACTCGGAATTGTCCCAAAATTTACCTACGGGTTCTAATCGAGGTCTAAAACTTAGAAAAATTTTTAACTCGCCGATTCTAGGTCCATGGCAAAAACGCGCACGCACATAGAATCTACGACGACGAAAATCCCCAAATCGCCCGAAACGCCCATTTCTTCGCGATACGATCTCACGTGTCCAAACAGAGACACTTACTTACTCTCAAGACACCCAAGCATGTCTACCTAGGTCCGTCTAACCTAGGGCATCATCCAAAATTGGGCCAATCTCAGATTTTACCCAAAATTGACACAAAACCTAATGTCAAAGTCTCCAAACACAACCAAACAAGTTCTAACTTCCTCCCACGGATAGCCTTAAGGTCTAGAAAGGTTTTAAACTACTAATTACACTATATAAGAGCAATCACTAAGAGGAAAGTTAGGGTTTACCTCTTGGGAGTTGGAATCCCAAGGCCAAAGTCTCCAAAACCCTTGAAATCACCACCATCAAGCTTCCAAGCCTCCAAGCCAAGCCTCTATACAAAGTCTATGCTCTACACACCTAGGTTAGGGAAAAATAAATGGTTAGAGTTCACATCTATGGAAGAAATAAAAGAAGGAAGAGAAGAAATGAAGAAATACTTACTTGAAACTTGTTGGAAGAAGGAAGAAGAAGAAAATGGAGAATGGAGAAGAAAAAGAAGAAGAAGAAGGAATGAAGAAGAGGGGGGTTCGGTTCTGTCCAGATGCTAAAAGGGGCCCGGCCATATGTATAAAGTAAGGTTAGGGCTAAGTCAAATCACTAAAAGCCCTCCTAATTAGTCATGCTACTTGGGATTTGGATTTGGGGTTCCAAAAGCACCTAAATTAACTCCTAATCACTACAACTAACTAATATAAAATATAATAATAATTCTAAACCCAAAAATAGGTCTGACAAGGGTGTTGGTTGGGTCGGACATGGGTCTACTAGGGTCTGACATGGGTCCAGACTAGCCAAAACCCTAAAACAATCCAACAAAAAAATAATACAACCACTAATAAAATATAAATATAATTATTTATAATTAATACACAATTTACCAAATAAAAATAAAAATAAAAAAAATCCTATTTTCTAGAATTGGGTAGTGACAGCAATGTTGACATTGCAATATATATATATATATATATATATATATATATATTGTGTTATAGTTATATGATATGTATAATATAATATAATATATTATTATTATTATTATTAATGATATAGTTTAGTGGACTAGACTTGAAGAGACCATTAGACTCAATCTTAGACTAGAAATTTGAAACCCACTAATTAATCCCTATCCATTTTAAATTAGAATCTAGTTAAACTCCCTCATTAGGAATAAGAACTCCATAATTAAATAACTCTTCATGACAACCATATGGGGGCATTGTGGACCTTGTGCATTAGCCAAGTCCTAGACATGTGGCCGACCCTATATAGAGAGAGGGAGCCTCAATCTAGTTTATTCATATCTCATGAAGAAAAACTCTAAAAATAATTCTTCTCCAAACCCTTTCATTCCTCCATTCCCGAACCAGGGGATTGCATCATGTCAAGTAAAGCAAGAATCATAGCTCATGGAGCATACTCGTTCTGAACAAGAATCAAGAATTAACATGTCATTGAATCCCATGAATCTGAGACCCAAGACTTGTATATTGCGAACATCTTGTGCACAAGGTATTACATGGGTTCCTGTGGACGATTTTCGGGGCACTGGGACTGATTTGATCCGAACGGAACATCTGTTAGTCTGTATGTTCGGGCAGGATGGCGTGTAGCGCCTTGTGAACCTTCCTTCACGCCATTCTCGCTCTTAGACTAAATAGTCGTCTGTTGGAAAAAAAATGGCATGTAGTGGGGATCGCCACTTGCATTGCCAACTATTTTTGTCCCGTGATTATAACTCGTCCTTTATGGCTATGCCAGAAACTCATGTTCATATGGATAAGTCATCCTCGCTTAGCGGCAATCCGTGTGCGAGTCATTGCATCCTACAATCTGAAACACCTGAACGGATACGAGTATAACACAATTGTACATATTTGAACACTTGAACATCTTCTGCAACACATCTAAGTGATCCGTATAAGTCGTGCTCCTGAAACAGAACCTCGTTCACGACACTTGTGTTTGCTTATGCTATTTCCCCTGATTTTTATTATATATGCTCGTGCTTGGTTTAACTTGGTTTTTCTTGGACATGGAAGGACGAATAGTAATTTGGTAAGTATCGCGGTATTACTCTTATATTGCATGACACACTACCACACGAGTTAGGCTATTCATTATGTCATGTAACTGATCCTAATGCAAGATTAGAAATATAACTTAATAGATAGCACACAAAACCTATATAACGTGTTTGGATTTGTCAAGCAAGCGAGAAGCCTCCCCACCAGTGCATCTATATACTAATAACCCACCAGATTATTTGCAGGGTGCGGGAGAACCTTGTTCGGTGTGGAAACCCCCTTCGTACGTGCTAAGGTGTGGAGTTCACTCTGGAGCCTTGGAGCGTTGCGTCTGAAACTGAAGCACATATACAAGATATAATGTTGGAACATATCCTATATATTATTCCACCAATGTAGCCACTAGGCATGCTTTTACTGTTTTGAGAGAGAGGGCTTGAGTGACTTATAATCTCGGCCTAGCGTCGCTTGTAATACTTGTTCAATATAAATAAAGAGCCTGTTTTACTTCTATACTTGTGTTTTCAATGCTTCTGCTATTGACGATTCTGTGAACTCGTTACCAATCGCTTGTACTTTTCTTATTCTGCTGCATTTGGGCTATCTGTGCGACTTTGTGGGTTAGTCATTTTATCGCATGTTCGGATCATAGCCTTGCATGGGCTCAGCTTGTGTTCGTGCGGCATCACGTCCAGATGGAAAAGATCGTCCCGCAGGAGCGCTGACGCAGTATTTTGTGCCTAGCAGGGACGGCCGATTACCTGCGGGAGATCGGGGCGTGACATCCAACATGTATGCAATACAATCAATAGGAAATTCGGGGAATCGGCGGTGGAAAATGTACAGAACCACTTGCAAGGATGGAAGACTAAGTGGTTGAGGATTTTGAAAGCTAAGGTCCTATCTAGTGCCAGGTGGGATGACGAGTTGAAGATGGTTCTTTTGGATGGTCATACCCATGAATATCTTATAAAGGTAATAGAGATACTTGTATTATTCTATTATATACTTTCTAAGACTATGTAGGTTCTAACAAACATATTCGTTCGTTCTTATATAGATAAAATCTGAAATGGTCCCATGGATAAATATTCCAATTAAGAATTATGATATGCTTAGCGTTGTGTGTGGTGACAACCATGCAAAGGGGGACCTGGCACGTGATTCATTCTCATATTGGGATAGATGTGAGTACGTAGATGACGATGATCCAGATAGTCCCGTGACAATTAGGTCCAACAAGTCATAAAGCAATAATTCTAAAGCGAAGGCTATACCATCCAATACCACCAACTCGTCGGGGACAAAACTTAAAGATCCATCCACATGTTTAATTAAGCCAGTTTGCAATCCATTTTCTATTTGCTTCCATAACTTTTCTAATTTCAGATCATTTTCCTGTGCCATCTTAATCCTTTCCACCAATGATGATTGTATTTGTAAACTGGCCCAAATTCCTTCTGCTATTGGCCATATCACCTCGATTCCTATTTTTCTTACATCTTCTAAATTCTCCTTATGTGTATTTAGGAAAAATGCTGTGGGTCTTCTACTTAATGCATCAACTACTTTATTAGCCTTTCCCGAATGATACTCTATCTCCATGTCAAAGTCTTTAAGTAACTTTAACCATCTTCGTTGCCTCATGTTTAACTCCTTCTGAGTGAATACATACTTGAGAATTTTATGAACTGTAAATATCTTGATCCTTTCTGCATACAGATAGTGTCTCCATAATTTTAGTACAAAGACTATAACTGCTAATTTCATATCATGAGTTGGGTAGTTTCTCTCATGTGTCTTCAGTTAACGAGAAGCATATGCGATAACTCGTCCATGTTTCATCAATACACAGCCCAATCCTTTTCTAGAAGCATCACTATAGATCTCATATCCTCCAGACCCTGATGGTAATACTAGCACCGGGGCAGAAATGAGTCTCATTTTTAATTTCTCAAAAGCTGATTGGCATTTATCAATCCAAATATACTTTTCATCCTTCTGAGTTAATCGGATAAGTGGTTCAATAATACTTAAGAAATTTTCTATGAATCTTCTATAATATCTGGCTAAACCAAAAAAACTTCGAATCTCTGCTCTATTCTTAGGAATATGCCATAATTTGACCGCTTCTATCTTTTTAGGATCCACTGCTATTCCTTCTCCACTTAAAATATGTCCCAAGAATGGAATTTTATTTAACCAAAATTCGTATTTACTCAGTTTCCCATATAATTTCTTCTGTCGTAGAGTTTGAAGTACAATCCTCAAATGTTCTTCTTGTTCCTTTTTATTCTTTGAGTAAATCAATATATCGTCGATGAACACAATTACAAATTTATCCAAGTATTGATAAAATATTATGTTCATTAAGTCCATAAAGATTGCAGGTGCATTAGTTAATCCGAATGGCATTACTTGGAATTCATAATGTACATAGCTGGTTCTGAAAGTTGTTTTTGGTATGTCCTCTTTTCTAACCTTTACCTGGTGATATCCGGATCTAAGATCAATTTTCGAGAATACTGTTTCTCCTCCTAACTGATCAAACAATTCATCGATCCTTGGTAATGGATATTTATTTTTGATAGTGGCTTTATTGAGTGCTCTAAAATCAATTACCAAACTTCCTAACTTCTTCTTTACAAATAATACAGGCGCTCCCCAGAGTGATGCACTAGCTCTAATAAATTTCTTAGCCAGCAATTCCCTAATTTGTTTATTCAATTCAGCCAATTCTTCTTTATTCATTGGATATAACTTCTTTGCAATAGGAGCAGCTCCAGAAATTAGATCAATACTAAATTCAACAGCCACTACCAGAATAAGTCAAATTAGTGACGTCTGAAAACGTCGCTAAATGGCCTAAAAATGTCGCTAAAAAATTTAGCGACGTTTCAATGAAGTCGCGTTTATACTAGTCGCTGACAAGAAAAATATCGCAAATCGTCGTTATAGCGACATTTTCTATCGACGTATTTGCGTCGCTAGTATTTTTTATATTAGCAAAGTTTAGCGACGCAACGTCGCTAAATTAGCGATGTATTTTGTGTCGCTAAACGTCGCTAAATTTTTCTGTATAGCGACATTTTGTAACACATTTAGTGATATTTTATTGACCTGACAAATACTGTCATGTCAGCAATTTAGCGATATTGAACGACGTATTTAGCGACATAATTAACGATGTATTCAGCGAGGAATTTAGGGACAATTTAGCGGCATAATTAGCGACGTATATAAACTTTGCTAAACATCGCTAAATTTTCAATAAAAAATAAAATATAAAATAGTTTCCAAACCAATCTTTTTGCAGTTTATGAATTCATAATTTATATAAATAGACCCGGAGCAACCCTCCATTGAATTCGCTGGGTTCGCTGACCCCTTCGGTGGGACACTAATACCGATAAATTAACACACATTTAATATGAATAATACAGTAAAATTTAAAGAAAACTAAACATTGTGATTACAATCCGAGTCCGGAGAAAATCTCGTCGTAAAGAATACAATAAATATCCACGCAATTGAGAGCAAGAAATAAAGTCTAAAAGCCTCAAAAATAAAGAATATTGATAAATGACAAAATACCATAGGTTAAAACATAAACAACCAGTAAACTATCCTAACTAGGACTACTGTGAATTTGTAAGAGGCTGACTACCATCGCGCATTAGGGATAAGAACAAATTATACTGCTCCAGTAAAATCGACACCGATGTCGATGGAGAAGGCAGTGACGTCGGTGGAGTCTGTGTCAATGAAGGCGCACCAGGAGGACGTATATGCTCCAACGCTGCTAGTTGATGGTTGTATGAATCCATGGTAGATAACAGCCTCGAACTGCGATGAACCTTTGAATCCTGCATCATCGTCAGTCTCTCGCCCATGGACAGCTGTGAGGCTTGCAGCTCAGTCACGCTGCACTCTGTTGACGCTCTAAGATCTGCTATCATATCCCTGAGCTCCACGATACTGCGCTCGAGCGTATCAAATCGTGCGATGAGCGTCGCATCGTCCGCCTACGACTGGGACATGGGCTGCTCCTCCATCCTTCGTAGCAACTCGTCATGGAGTGACGCGAACTGAGGACGATGCCTGTGAGGGCTGTGGGAAATTGACACTTGTAATGGAGGCCCTAGAGGACTACATCACAACAAGGGCGCCATAGGATACCGTACCGTAGTACGTACCCCTCTGGAGACCACTAATGGCGGTCACCCACATCTCGTCCGTCGAAGGAGCTGGAGAGGGTTACGAGAAAGTACCAGCCTCTCCTGCTGTAGGTGCACCAGCAGTCGCCCGCTCACACAGCCTATGATACTCGGCCTAGAAAAATTTGGATACTCGATAATTGCTAATGTATCTAAGGTACTTATTACTAACTACATGGATATTTATTTGCATATTTCCTAAGTTATATTAAATTAACACAAAGTAAAGTAATACTTACATAAGTCTGCGAGTCCCTCTCGTCAATGAGATTACCGCACTTTCGATGGGTGGCCAGGAAGACGATTACCATGTTGGCATCCTCACTCCTCTATACCTGTTAGAAATATATTATTTAATACTAAAATTAAATATTTTATCCTACTACCATTTTATCGTACTTGCATTAAAATAATATATCTGAAATAAAAAAACCAAACAACGGAAATATTTCGTCATCAGAATCGAGCCACCACACCACTTTGTTGCCTTCTTTCTAGTCGCCTTGGCCTTCTCAGACCTTTCCTTGTACCTCGGATCGTCAAATCTAGCCCTCATCGCAGTCCATTGGTCAGGCATGATCCAACCTTGGATCAGTTTTTCTTTACGATCATAAGCCTTCTGGTCATCCAGAGCATTACGAACAGCTTAACGGCAACGACATAAAATATCTGCTCAATCAACTCGGCCCGGTGTGGTGGATAGAAATACGTTTGCTACAAGAAGTAATTTAGTAAGTTATATAATATGCATAAATTAGATGATTGATATAATATACTTTTACCTTGAAGTGCGCAAACCAGAACGCCTTTCTCTCATCCGGAACATCAGAGTAGTTGATCCAAGAGCCACCATAGTTGTACCTCAGAAAGTGGCCCAGGCGTCTCTGTACCGACAAGGGACGATATCTATACAGAGATAAAAAATTTATTAAAAAAGTGAATATATGATGAATAAAGAAATACACGATATATATGATGCTAAACCAACTAATTGACTTATTTTGTACCGTCGGCCCAAATCTTCGTCCTCTTCTCGTCCGGAGGTGCACATGGAGGATCTCGCTGATGCTAGTACGACGTCGGCTCAACCTCCGCCATATGCTTATCTATCTCCATGGTTCTGTCAGCAGGAGGAACACTGAACGAGAGAGTAGTCTCAGGCCTGGAACTACTCATCCCAGGAGTGCTGCCACGTAACGTCATCGCAGTCGGAGATATGACTGGTTGATATACTAGAGTACTTGGCGTCGAGGATCCATAACCAACAGTAGGCAGTACCGGAGGAGCACTCTGTCTTCCTCGGGACCTGCCGAACGCTCCGCGTCGTCCTGTCATACCTGGTAACAAAATATGATGATAAAATAAATAAACAAATATATAGTACATTGTACAGTCAAAATGTTATGCATATCTCACAACATTAATAGAATTGCACAGTAAATAACTAGTAGTGTCACAAGTCTAAATTGATAGTACATTCTACAGTCAAAATATAATACATGTCACAAGCCCAAATGGATTTATTTTATTTTCAATCATCTTCAGAAAATTTATCTTGTTCGCCTTCCTCGTCCTCCTCTTCCTCTTCCCCCTCATTTTCACTTTTATCTACTTTATTTTTATCTTTGTCTTCCTCTTCGAATAATTTTACCTCTTCTACATTATTAGTCGTATAATGAGTAACTTTCGTTGAGTCTACATCTACAATATTTGTTATAAGAGGTAGCTCATCCTTCTGATAAGCTATTTCTTGTAATGAGTAAATTATACTACATGTCACAAGTCTAAATGTTCTGTGTCGTGTCTCAACTTTCGGTTAGGGTCTGTGTCATGCCCTGTGTCGTGTCATAACCAAATTGCCACTCTTCCATACTACCTACAGCACTTTTCATATAATCCAACATCCTATATATATAATATCAAAAGAACACCCCAAATCAACGACTATGAAGTACAAAGGTATAATCCAATATCTCGTTGCTAATCCAACATCTCGTGTGCACTGCACTTCTCAAATAATACAACATCCCGTCGCTAATTGGACAAAATTTAGTAGTAACTTGACACACACACACACACACACACACACACACACACACACACACACACACACACACACACACACACACACATGAACACATGCATACACATGAACACACACATAATTCTATACCCACAAGCCAATTATATGATACTCAACAACATATTATACTAAATTTATAATAAAATTCTGTCAAACAACTATATAGCATATTTGTGGGTGTTGTATTATGTGTGTCCATGTGTGTGATACACTCGTACAACCAAATTTCCTAATTATGCAACCAAACTTCCATACTAACTAGGGTGTATCTCCATGTATGTCCAGGGGTGTCTCCATGTATGTCCTTGTCCACGTATGTCCATATGTGCTCGTATGTGTCCGTGTCCATGCGTGTCTATATATGTGTCCGTGTTAGTATAAATTGTGTCATATAGGATTGTGTCCTGTGTGTGTGTCAATGTGTTATGGTTCATGTATCAGGGTTAGGGTTGTGTCCTGTGTGTGTCCATATGTCCTGGTTGTGTCCAGTATGTGTGTGTGTTTTAGTTGTGTCCGGGTCTGGGTTAGGGTTTATCGAGCCGGGAGGAAGGGAGGAGGAGCGCCTGAGAGAGGGGTCAACGGAGGAGGACCACGCTGGAGGGGAGGAACCGCGTCTAGGGTTGCCTGTGTCGGGGTTGGGGGGCGAACACGGCCACGACTGGGTGGGGGGCGAGTGAGGCGGTCGAGGGGGTGGGTGGGTGGGTCGCCGGAGCCGCTGAGGGTCGCCTGGGGAGGGTGGATCGCCGGTGGGGGCGCGCGGGAAACGAAAAGTTGGGGAAAAAAAATTAAAAAGTCGAATAGACGAGGGAACCCTATATTCAGTAATTTAGAGACGTTCGCTCGAGACGTCGCTAAAAGTTGCTATATTTTAAATATTCTGCGACATATAATTATTGTAGTCGCTAAACGTTGCTATTTTTAAAAATATAGTGACGTTTAGCGACTTGTAGGCAACATAATCTTTCATAATACTAAAAATTGTCGCTAACCTTCGCTGATAGCGACGTATTACGATGTTTCTAAAGAACGTCGCTAATTTTAATAGTATTAGCGACGTGGTTGTCCAGAGTCGCTAAATTCGTCGCTGATTTGAATCATTTTGGTAGTGAGCTTTATCAGGTAGTATTCCAGATAATTCATCAGGGAAAATATCTTTAAACTTATCAACTATTCTTGGTCATTCTTCAGTTTCCTAGTGTTGAAAATTTCTTCCTGAAGGTAATTCAATTTTTTTTAATTTCTTTTCATCAAACCCCTTCTGATTTTTAACAAATTCATGTATATCTTTGCTTGTCAGTTGAAATAAAACTCTTCCTTGTTTATAATTTATAACTGCCGAGGTTGAGTTTAACCAATCCATTCCCAGTACTACATCATAATTATTCATAAAAAAAACTAGTAATCTAACATGAAATTTCCTCCCCCCCCCCATCTTAATTTGATATTCTTTACATATTCTACTAACTTCCACAATTCCATTACCAGTAAGAATTTTTAAATTTTTAACTAAAGACTGTGTCATAATATCATGTATTAATGCAAAAGATGCAGATATAAAGGAGTGAGTCACTCTAAAATTAAATAGTACTGATGCAGGGCTAGATGATACAAGTATTGTACCTGTCACCACGTCTCCATCCAACTCTTCTTCACTGGCATCCATCATAAAAGCTTGTCCTTGCTTTCTCCTCCTCGTATTTTTATTCTGATTTGCTTTTTGTGCCTGATTAAACTGATGGGCCTGTAGGGAAAGCGGTGGTCTTTGCTGAAATCCTGAGGTTACTCGAGTTTGTAAGGGAGGTATTGGAGGTGCGGTTAATGCAATAGGTCTAGATCTATTTGTTTGTAACATTGGCCTCGGCCGAAATCCTTGGTTTGCAAACCTTGATTCTTGTAAAAAGTTCTGAGTTTAGGGTCTTTATGTGGTTTATCGAGGACAATGTGGAGCTTGATGTGCAGATGATCCACACCTAAGACATAGTCCATGGAACTTCCTACAGGTGTTATTTATATGTCCCGGTTTTCCATAATAGGTATAACTTATTCGATTTTGTACTTTGTTCAGTTTGTGCAAGTTTGATCTGCCCTTGTCCAAGTCCGTGATTTCTTGTTTGAGATGAACTGGTTTCCCAATTCCTCTTCTGTCCTCCTATTTTTGAACCAAATTTTTCGTTATATATTCTTTCCTGATCCCTGGCTGCTTCTACTACTTCAGCATAAGTCTGACAATGGTAAGGTGCTACGCGTACCTTCAATCTACTATCCAGTCCTTTACGGAATCGAGATATTCTTGCCTTATCAGTATTTACCATGCTTGGAGCAAACCTACTTAATCTTGTGAATTCTGCTACATACTCATCCACAGAATTCATATTTTGCTTCAGGTAGGTAAATCGCCTTTCCAGTTCCACTATTGCCGTTTTAGGAAAGAATCTTTCCTCAAACTTCTTTTTAAACTCATCCCAAGATACCACATCGTTAGAATCTTTCGGGTGATGCAAGCTCCACCAATTCTCTACCACATCCTTCAATTGTAATCTTACTAGTGGTACCATGTCCTCTACTGCTATTTTAGCTCCCTTCAATAGTCCTTCAGTAGTTTTTAACCACTGTCTAGCATCCAAAGGATTCTCTGTTCCAAAGAAATCAGGAGGATTGGATTTCCTGAAGTCTATAATCGTTACTGTTCTAGGTGCTGACACAACCTCTAAGCGCTACAATATCTTTGCAGAGGTAGATTGTGCAAGTTGAACTTGTTGCGTATTGGTTTCTAGTACCTTTTGGAATATCTCAAGTACATCAATTGTCCGAGGTTCCGAAGATTCCGAGTGTGATAATTTGTGCGGAGGTGAAGTAGTCATTTCCTGGATATTTTCAAAATATGATCTATTTTAGTAGATGTATAAAGTAAACCAGGATATGCTAGATCAGTATAAAGAGTTTTTTATGTGAAATTAAAATTACAAAACTAAGATCAATTACAAAATTAGATAAAGGACAAGCATATTTCATTCACTATTGTCAAAAGGTGATATAAATATGCTTCAGAGAGTACAGACTATCTTACATACTATTTACACCCTTATACTCCTAACCCTTTCTAACTTATATTTACATCTACTGTTTTACAAAATGAGACACATTAGAAAAAAAAAACTTTCCTATTTACAATACAGACTTCTCTAACCCACATCCTTCTTACCAACACATTTTTTAGATAAGCACCCGCCTAAACCCGATAATAGTTGCCTCGGGGTGGAGCTCCAGCTATTCTTGTAAGGTACCATTGTAATCATCCATGTTTAAGTTGAGCTCCGTAGATGGCTGTGCCCTAATGAGTATATAGTAGTTCATCTTGTTCAAGTATACTATATTCTCATCTGTTATATCTGAAATGACTGGGTAGTTAACCTCATAATGCATTCCGTACACCAGTATCATCTGTCTTCGGGCCAATCGCCATTTTCTTTTCACAAAGCGATAATACTAGTTAAGACTCTGTCTGTTATTCCCCAGAATGGCAGACAATGAAACGAGGCATTATCTACATCCAACAAACTTAAAATCAGTAGGGATAAACCATATTCTGATGCAGCTAGGGATGTTGAATTAATATATATCTTGGATTTCTAAGTAAAAATGTAAATAAAATATTACCCCAATAAGGTGTAATTCATATCAACTAATCTTTCCTCAAATATATATATATATATATATATATATATATATATATATATATCCCTTGAAAATTACTCTGTCCTTTAATCCTAAGGTTCGAATTCAAATATCTTGTCTTCCACAGTCATAATTTTTTAACCCTTTTTGGAATCCTAAAATTTATTTGTATATGATTCCTATATGTTTGGTTCTAAAAAACTTAGACCACTAGGAAGATGATCTAGACCTGCATGGGCTACCACTAAAAGACGTGTCACGTCTCGGTTTCTATAATATCGAATTCAGGTACAATAATACATCCTCATGCTACAAACCCGCACAATACTATCGATATCATACCTGCGATTGTCACCTGTAAGTTCTAGGATAAGTACAAGACAATAAGGCTACATTCTAAAATATCCATATTTATACATTTTAATATTTACATCATGAAGTCTTTTGCCAAAAAGTTAAATTTACATATTCAGTCACAAAAGTTCTTGAACTGATTTATCCCCAAAGTCGTCTTTCATTATCCATCGATCTCGTCGATGCTAAAAAGAGATAATGCTTCTTCTTCATTTTTATTAGTTCCTAGTGAACAAAAACTAGGTCGTCAGAATAATTAGCAAGCCCTTATTTCAAATAGAACATAAAGATAAAACAAAGATGGTGTTGTAAGGAAAGTTGATTAGAAAATGAATGAACAATAATAAGAAAATTTTGAGAAATGTTATTTTGGAGAATTTATATTGTAAACTTGAATATGAGTTTTATAGCTCTAATTAATCCTATTTTATAAAGTGTCCAATCACAACCATAACTCACAGTACAAATGTTCCTATATGCAGATGCAAATTTTTAGAGAACGCTTTTGGATCACCATCACACCTATTGTCCCGACAATAATCCCATTTGCCCGGGATCAGACAATTTCTTGGTGGATGGTGCTTGGATTCCAATCCCCACAGGTGTTTTGAAAGTATTGTGTCAATAACATTAATATTGAATCACATAAAAATGCGATAAACACATGATATAAACAATTATCGAAATTTTTTTATTTTTAGAAAATTTGGATCATGTGATAATAAAATTAATTGTCGAATATCTTAAAAATTTTTAGGAATTCAGAACATAGGTCAAACATTTGACATATACAATTATCGAATTCGACCTATTTCGAAATTCGAATCGAATGAAAAATAAGTGAGCTAAGCCTCACTGCGGTTATCGTATGGCCATACGTATGCCGTAAACTACTGATTAGTTTTTAAAATAAATATTGCTCAAAGTTCGACGGGGTGATCCAAATGTTCTCTCCCATCCCAATGCAATCGATAGAAATTATATCAATTTCTAATCTAACAATCAAATTAAGTTGAATAATAAATCATACTTTGCATTCTCGGTTTGTGTGTCTGATATTACACATTTGCGAGAATATTATACTTTAATATATCTTTCCTTCTTTTGCAGAAGCGTCAAATTGTAAATAAAATTCCGTTTTTGTGTACTCAGAGTATCACGCTTAACGATGCTATTTATTCCAAATGGTAGGAAAATTCTCGAATGTCATAGAAATTATATTTCTTACCCTGGAATATAAATAAATATTATTCTTGTTGTTCTTTTTGTGTATGTGCAAAAGTGTCCTACGCGTCCTAAATTTAATAAATTCATATTCTAAGGATTTTTATGGTTTGAACCTAATTTTTAATTTCTAATTTCATGATAGAGAATAATCGGTTTATTCGGATTTTTCCGAAAATGACTCTCTAAATTTTTTTGAAAATTTCAGCAGAGTCTCCTTCGTAATTTGGACTCCGAAATTTTATAATTAATAGATAAAGACCCGGAGTAAACCTCCGTAGAATTTCTGGGAACGCCAACCCCCTCGGTGGAGCAACTCTAAACACCGGCATCGCACGCAGTATATATATAAATACTAAAGTACAACTTTTTAAAGGAAAACGTTTTTACCAAGATTTATTTATAGCGATTGCTTTACCTCGGTTAATTTTTACCATTATACAAGTCGTCCATGTTCTGTTTGTGACATCTACTACAAGATTCCAAACTAAAAAAGGAAATTGATAACCATAATCTATACAAAATAATTTTCCAAAAATTAATACAATAATATGTACTCAATCCCTAATACAAAATTTTATTTATAAGAAATTCATTTGTAAGATATTGATCACTTTATAGTATTACATACGTAATAGTTATGTTGCTTGTATATACTACAAGTCACTCGTTTTTGTAATAAATTCTTAATTAATTTGAAGGAAACTCATATATGAGTATATATACTAACTTCAAAACTTAATCCTTCTCAAAATAGTCATTGAAGAGTAGATAACTCTTGTTTAGAACCTTTATAAAAATAATATTAGGTCATCCTAATATATATATATATATATATATATATATATATATATATATATATATATATATATATATATATATATATATATATATATATATATATATATATATATCCTTGTAAATACTCATTTTAAATATAAGTTGAGGCAAAATGGGCAAATTAGTCCTATTTAATAAATCTGGACAGATTTAATATATAAGAAAAATTTATGAAATAATATATCTTTTATAGTATTTCGCAAGAGTTAAGTAACCTACATGAAAATGGTTATATTATATGTACTAAAATTATATTTTATAACTATATATATATAACTATATATATATATATATATATATATATATATATATATATATATATATATATATATATATATGTTGATCAAATCCATAAGTAATGACCCTTCCAAAGATGTCAACTACTCCATACAAGTCAACGTATACGTAATTATTCTTAGACAAGCACAAGCTTTTACATAGACAAAACATACAAGTATTATCACACACACACACACACACACATACATATATGTGGCTTGCCTTAGCTTGTAGATGACCTAGGTTCTTCCTTTCCCAAATTTCATATTTTTAAGAATGAAAGAACTATTGGAAGGGGTATTTTAACAAACATCTCATAATCATGAGTTTTGAAAAGAAGGATTGAAAGTTGAAGGAAATGGCTTGTCTTAGCTTGTAGATGACCTATGTTCTTCCTTTCCCAAATTTCTCCCAAATTTACAATCCTATTTTGAATGACAAATTATACATATAAATATATTGCTAGAAATTAACCTAGATCTGAAAAAAAAAAAGGGGAATGAAGAAGTTTATACCCAAAAGTTGAAGTAAAGGAGGAATGAGGAGTTGTTGGAGGGGGTATGGTCGCGGGTGACACCGACGGCGTCGGGTCCGGCGGCAAATCAGCGGCAGCAGCACACAACGGTAGCTGCAGTAGAAAATAGCCGCAGCAGCAACATCAAATGGAGAGTGAGAGAGGAGAGAGAGAGAGATGAGTGAAGGGGGAACATAAACCCTCCCCATCCTTCTATACAACAGCCATTCTCCCTTTTCCATAAACCAAATACCAAATGATGGTATTTTATGGGTGAGTCACCACTTCTTCATTAACCAAGTGACAAATGGAGGTAGGTAGGAAGGGAAATTTTATAATTGCAACATTTTTCTCAAGGATTATATTGCAAACTTCAAAGTATAGAAAATGGCATAATTTTCTTGAGGGCTAAATTGCAAAATAATAATATAAAAAAATAACAATAAAAATTTTCAACTAATAATAATTATTCTTATGATCATATATAAAAAATATAGGTTATGACAACACTGCTGCCCATACTATGATAATTTTGGCTTTCAAATAGTTATTTGGTGTATTTTTTTTATATGGGCTATGATGAGAAAATGCAAGATAATTTGGTGTATTTTCTTCAAAATTTCTTGTTTATGCTGCCTCTATATGTGTAGATTTTGTCTTGCCTATATGCTGCCTCTATAGGGCAAAGCAGAACAGTTTGGTTATTATGCTGCCTATTTGAAAATTTTGTCTTGCCTATTTACAGATTTCTTTATGTGGGTATCATATTTTTCTTTATGTTGCTTCCTAAGTCTATATGTATGCTAGCAATTTTTTTACTTTGAGCCCAATTTTTCCTATTTCATCTTCATTTTCTGAGACTCATGATACTTTTGAGTACATGTTATATCTTGTTGTTTCTTCCAAAGTCTCTCTTGGTGTTGATTCCTAAGTCTATATGTTATCTCTTGCTGCCTCCCAAGTTTTTGATTAGTGAAATAAGTGTTTCAGTTTGTTGGCTATGTTTGGATACTTGGTATCAGTTTGGTTATTATGTGGGTATCATTTTTTGGGTTCAAAGGCTTTTTAAGCTATCAGTACCCACTTACAGTTGGCCTATGATGAGTTAAATTCCACTTCTTAGTATTGCACTATTTTTGGCTTTGAGAGTATCGTGGGTATTGTGCAAGTTCCTGCTTGGGTATCTCTATGCAGTTTTTTTTCTATATGTGCATCTTCATTTTGTGATACTCATGATACTTTTGAGTATAAGTTCCTGCTTGGGTATCCCTGTGCAGTTTCCTTTTGAGTATAAGTTCTCTCACGCTATGTGCATATGCAAAATGGCTATTTTGCTCTCTGATCAGTGAAATAAGTGTTTTTTTTTACTCCTAGTCCACTTTTTCAATATGTGCATTTCACGATTTTGTGATACTCATGATACGTTTGAGTGTTTTTTATGTGCAACACTTGAGCCATGTGTTTTTTTTATGTGCAATACTTACTATGAAACCCAAGTGTTTATTCCTAAGTCTATATCATAAAGTAAGTGTTTTTTTTATTTGCAACACTTGGCTCTTATTTATAGTTGCTTGCTTCTAAACTAATTTTTCTCTATTGATACTACACCTGGGTTTCTTTCTTTCTTACATGTCGATGCTTGGTTACTTGTAGGCTTTTGGCCTTTCTTGATAACAACCTAAGTTTCTTTCTTGCCTCAGTTGGCTATGTTGGATATGATGGCGCGCAGCACTATTGGCCTCTATATATGCACATTATGTGCAACACTTGGCTCTCATTTATAGTTGCTTGATCCTAAACTATTTTTGTCTAATAATACTACACCTAGTGTAAACCCCCTAAATTTTTTAGGTCGATTTGATATGGTAAGAATTTGGTTTAGTTTCAGGTTGTCTAAGGATTAAAAATTAGGGTTATGTAGACTGGTTCTTTAATTTAAACTCTTGGTGCACCTTACCGTTGCTACAATAATTTGAGCACAACAATAGCCTTTACTTTCTAATTTATCTTTGCACTCTTGACCTGACAAGCCAACCTTGGCACTAGACATTTCTGTCACTCAAAAATATACTCCCTTGTGCTCTATTTTTATTGTACAACTTTTCAGTTACAAAAATCAATTCTTTAATCCTATGCCATATACCTATGTCGTTGCCATCGATTTGGGGACACCAACACAACCGGTTTAACCTAGCAAATTAAAGGGCCCAAGACTAACACCAGCCTACACCGTCTATGATATTTGTGTCACTCCCATTTGAGATCCCATGTAAGTCCATTTTATTTAAGAGCACCTATGACAAAATATTTAATTAAATTGGAAAAACCAACTTAACCTAACCCCAACTTAACCCAAACACCCATTCATGAGGCTCATACAAAAACACCCAACATCCTTTCTATCCTACAAAATACCAAACATTAAATTTCCACATCAAATCCTGACTCTTTTTCCTTCATTGTAAGCACCCAAATATTAAGGGACTCAAATGCAAAGAGGTTGCTAGGTGTCACACTCCTATTGGTGCAAAGAAAATGAAAAAAACCCCTCCTCCATCCTCATATGACCGATCACCTCACACTCTCTCTCCCTTGCATAATGCTTTTCTCTCAAATAGAATCCTAGCCCTTGATTCAAATTCTCCCCTATCACAACCACTCATTCCCTCTATATTAACACACACACACACACACACACACACACACACAAATACACTCATCCCCATGTGGCCGACCCTAATCCCAAGAAAACCCTATTTTTCCTCACTACACTCTCTCTCCTCCCCTCCCTCACTCTCAGGCGAACGAAACCCTTATCCTCTTCTTTCTTCTTCATTATTCTTTTTCTTCTTCTCCTATCCATTCTTCTTCTTCTTCTTCTTCTTCTTCTTCTTCTCCATTTTTTTTTCTTCATCTTCTTCTTCTCCTCACCGCAGCCGGAACACCACAGCTGCTACCACCACCGCCAACAGTCACCTACACCACCACCTCCACCACGAGCACAGCCACCTACATCACCATCGTCACCTCCGCTACCACCATCGCCAATACCATCATGACTCCACCACGAGCACAGACACCCACATCACCATCTCCACCACGAGCACAGCCACCTATATCACCACATTCACCACCGCTGCTACCACCACCTCCACCACGAGCACATCACCCCCACCGGACCACACCACCACGACCTCACCACCATTTTCACCACCTCACGACTTTATTACCCCGATAACACCACCAATACCACCACTTCCACCACGAGCACATCACCCCCACCGGACCACCACCACCACGATCTCACCACCATTGCCACCACCTCACGACTTCACTACCCCGAGCACACCACCAATACTGTCGGCTGCTGCCAATACCACCACCACCACCACGACCTCAACACCACCCCGACCACACCACCAACACCTCACCACCAGCATCACCACCACCAAGCGCTGCTACAACACCACCACCGAGAGCTGCTACCAACACCAACACCACCGTCGGCCTCAACACCACCCCGACCATACCACCAATACCTCACCACCAGCATCCCCACCACCGAGCACCGCCACGACCATCGTTCAGATGGCGTTTCCTCCCACTTGGCGACGATCGAGACTTCTCCGGCACGGCGAGTGTGGTCTCGACAATTCTTCTTCCCTTCGTGAGCTCCTATTTCCCTTGGGTACTTCCTCCTATCATCATTCATGCAAGCATACTTCTTGGCAATTAAATTTCGGTCACTTAGTTAACGGGTTAGTTTCATAGGTTTTATGGTGAGTAGTTTTGATGGCAAGTTGATTTTGTGAAGATAACACATGTGTTAATACTTCCAGCAGGTTGGGACGGTGTATAATGTTGTGGTTTAGCATGGGTGAAAGATTACAAGAGGAGAACCGTACGTATAGAATACTAGGTCTTATTATTGAGCATTGTAGTGAGTTAGGAAGTTGGGTTGATGATTAGTCCATGTTTAATTAAATACATATTAAGGAATGTAAACATGATATACGTTATTGGTTTAGTGTTTAGGTTCATGCCAAAAATTAGAATATAAATTTAGATTAGGATATTTTGCATGTGTAGACTTGATGGTGTTGTATCAATGTAATTTTATTAGGTAGTAATGATGGTATGGTCGAGGATGAACATTACTTATCGATGACCGAAATCACACTTGATGAATATTAGGGTTTGAGGATATAATTTAAGGACGTTATGCGAATTGGTGACTTCATACTTAATGCAACATTTTTCTAGTCATCTTTGGTCAACCCTCTAGTTAGTACCTTAGTCGTGAGTTTGGTAACTGAGATAAAACCTAAGTTAGTTCATGTTGTCATCTCTTCTTTAAGATAGTTTCGAACTAGATTATTAATTAATTTATACATCATCTCTAGGTACTTTAGGATCCTCGGACTTGGATATTGTACCGGAGCCCCGCCTTTAGCATCCGGATTCAGGCAAGTGTACCTTGCTATTCTGTAACTCAGTTCCAGTTTTACTATTTAATTCATCTATACATTATGTACTCTTTGGATCATAATCGTTACTCAATGTCCGGGTCATATCCGGGTGCAGACGTTCGTCGGTAACGTCTAGTATCGATTGTTAGATATTTTTCGATATCTTTATGTACCTAATTGGTTACATCGAAATCCTAGGACAAAATCAGACACTGTCATCGTGCCAGACTTCTTGTATCCTGATAGTGTCAGCATAAACGGAATCTGTGATGACTATATGATCGTGATTGTTGCTAGTTACTTCAGTATGACGAGACGGTGAGATAGAGGTTCAGGCTCAGCGAGCCGCGGATGCGTCTCGTTGTCCTCATTGGGAGGAAAAGACAGTTACTAGATGCTTGGGCTACTTCGCATGCACTATTTATATATATCCTTATTTACGTCGAGATCCTGTATTGGGAGTCGTAGTATTTACCGTGTGACACAGTGCTCGGAGCTACGGGTACGCACCGTGTGTCTCTGTGCTTCGGAGCTACGAATTTATATTTGGAAAGCCCACGTTTCGAACATTGTCTTCAAGTTGTGTCTCACTTAGGTGGTTATTCTATATCACACCGGTGTATCACATTTTTTCTTTCTGTTTTACTATGGTATATTATTTTTGTACCTTGTTACGACCATTTGAGGACCTGGTTCCCTGCCATATTGTAGGGTTGATTGTTGACGGGAGACTGGAGTTGCTGATGAGTATTATACAGGTATGTAGGTATTGTTACACGATATTTGTATCACTTCTTCATTATTCTGCTATTATGATCTTTTGCTTATTTTCTGCTAGTATAGTCCAGTATTTGTAGACTCATATTATTTCCTTCGAATCTATTCAGACGAATGTAGTGTAGGGTGCACTCCATGATACATGTTGTCCCTTCTTTATTATATATTCTTGTGGATTGAGACATTATACATGTATACCGTGTTATCTAGATAGTGACCATCAATACAACTTATACGTATTATAGTCTGGCTGGAGTTCCCTTGGTACGTAGCTGGCCATTGCTACGTGGCCTAGTCTCGTGTATTCCGGGACTGGGGTGTGACACCTGGCACTATTGGATACTTGATATCAGTTTGGTTAATATGTTTGTATAATTATTTTGGTTCAAAGTGTTGCTGCTTGATTACCTGGGTTTCTTTCTTTCTTATATGTTGCTGCTTGGTTACCTGTAGGCTTTTGGCCTTTCTTGCTAACAACCTGGGTTTCTTTATTGGCTCTGTTGGCTATGTTGGCAGTACTATTGGCCTCTATATGACAGCACTTGGTTTCTTTCTTGGCTCCTTGATCAGTAAAATTTTAACCAAATAGATCATTCATGTGGTCGATGATGAGGATGATGATGAGGATACGATCATTAACTCGTCCTGCATCTTCAAAGCTACTATTTGTTGAGAAAGTGGTCCATATGGCCTGAGAATGTGGTGAAAATGTCCAAGCCCTTGTATGAAAGTGTGATTTTTTTTTAATGTATACATGTTTGGATATTATCATGGAATTTTTTTTCATTTATAAGAATTGCAATATAAGCTTGTAAAAAAGTATGACAAAATATTGGAGTAAAATATTTTGTATTGAAGGTATTTGTAATGAAATTCGATTTATATACAAATTTTATTTCATATTTCAAAATTTAAATTTAAATTTATGGAAATTTACATTTAACTAATTTTACTTCAATTAATTGTGTGAATGAAAAATTACTATTTACTAATTAAATGACAATTAAAATAGGGAAAAAATGGGGGTAACCATACCAAGGTTTATCACATCTCCAATCACCATCCACTTTCAACAATCATCCAAATAACGGAACTCATATTTCAGAATTGAACTTTTTTTTTCGAAAAATTATTACTTATTTTCCTCGGGTTAAAATGTCATTTTATATGCTTCATATTTTCAGTAAATATGGGTCGAAATCCATAATAAAATTTTATTATTCAGTCTCCACTTTCAATACGGTATCAGAGTTCCATATTCTCTTTCTCTCCGTTCTCTTCCTCATCCTGCGTCCTATAAAATATGTGACGATTTTTACATTCAAAGTCTAAATTTTTTTTTATAATGCTCGCGACCATATTTTCAATGGCTAGACACTTATTTGAATTTATTTGGTAGTGGGAGTATCGACTTTCTTCTCGACTTCTCCAATACTCGACGTCATGATCTTCTATTGATCCATTTCTAGGATTTCTAGTCTTATAGAGTCTCAACCTACTTTAGCTGTTTCTTATGAGATTTCTCGTTTTTGAGCCATAACCTACTTGATATATTTTCTTTTGGAATTTCTTCTTTCCACGAGTTGTTTTGAATGAAACGTGAAAACCGTTCCCCCTAAATCAAAGAGACAACGAGAGAACCGAAGTAAAATGCAAAATCCAATTTGTCAAAATCATACAAGACAAAAAAACGCAGACACGACAATTTTTTATTTGGAAAGTCCTTGCGAGAAAAATCACGGAACGATCGGAGTCCACCCATGAAAAGCTTCTACTAATGGAATAAGAAGATACAGCCTACTTACAGACTTCACACCGATCCAAACCTGATCACCACAACTACTTTGAAGATGAAAATAAATTACAGACTACCGAAAAAGACGAGATGAGTACGAGAAGAATTACCCGAAACGATATCTCCTTCAAAATAGCCATCAATCTCTCTTTCTCGTTCCAAAATTTGTAAAGTCTCAACTTGTATTGACTTGCATAGGTTAGGATTAAAAAATACCTATATATAGTCTCCTCAATCCCGCAGCAAATCTAAACCATTAGATTAAATCCAACGGTACAAATAAAGCATCCGAACTCGTTTCAGCCCGATGATTGAATTCGGGGCCGAGTTAGGTTTGACCTAGCAGAATAATTCTGCCCAACTTGGACCAAACTCGGACCGAACACGTACGGTCGTCCCCATGTTAAAGAGTTCTGTTTGAAACAGACCAAACTCTATCTGGTCTGGACAGATTCTCAGACTACATATTTCTGAACTCTGCTTTGACATCTTCAGCTTTCCGAACTTATTAGACATACGGATGACGCCCGTCGCACTCCGGGGTATTCCCCACATAGGTTTGGAACCCCACCAAACATCAACATGCCTCTGAGTAATTAAGATTTTTTTTTTTGAATTTCTTTAGTTTTGAAGTATGACTTCTTCTTTTTTCTCTCTTCTAGGATTTCTTTCGCGACAAACCCCAAACTATCATTTGACTTCTTCCATAATTTCATCTTATTTGGAAATTCGTCTTTCTAAGACCCTTTTTGAGATTCCTTTGATCTCATAGTCCCAACCTTCTTCAAATAATTTGTTACGGAATTTTTTTTTAGTGACAAAGTCTCGACTTACTTTTTCAGATGATATTCAGATTTTTTTTGTTTTGTTTTCCACTCTCTTCATGTTAGACTTGCTTTCGTCAAGTTCCAACTTGTAGGAAGGTGTTGAAGAATATATTAATTATTTTATTTTCAACAATTTGTTATGGATTTCTTAAGATTAGTAATGTCTTTTTAAATATTTTTGTATTTCATACAACTATTTGCTGCCAGCACTAATAAAATTTAATATCATTTAGCCTTGACTTTCAAACCGTGATTATCTTTCTTTCTTCCCAAATCTTATTCCTAAATATCATCTCCTCTCACTCGCTACATCCCAATCCTCTCACACTGGCCACAGAAAGAGGACAATGCAACAGCTTAGGAAGGGAGGATATGGTAATGGTTGGATTAGCTTTGAAAGGTGGAGATTTTATTAAAAAATAAATAAAGATTTCTTTTATGTTTAGGGACAAAATGTCCAATATAGCTTGAGCTTATATGAGACAATAAATTAACAAAAGATAGCAACTTAAAATGATGATAGTTGAGAATAGTCAAAGTGCCTACAGCCTATAAAAACAGTCAAGAATATGTAAGTGTGAAAGTAAGCAGAATAGTTGAGCGGATCCTTCTTCACTATTCAAAAGGGTGAGAAATCATCGCAAATAATCAATTGCTTCTCATTTCCAAACATTGTGAGCAAGGAAAAGAGTACTATTCCTATTTGGTAAGACTGACAATTCAATTGCTATTGTTTCTCAAAATTACTTGGTATATAAAGGATTCAATCACGCCATCATTTTCACTTGCCACATCCCACCCCCATTAATTTCACTAAAAAATAGTACTTTCTGCAACGGAAATCAATTGTAAATGCTAAGCATACAGCAAACACGCGCGTCTACATTACAAGTATTTACACTATGTGAGAACTCACATGGAAAAGGAGATTTTAAGTCGGCAAAAAAGTGCGGCACTTGCCATAGTTTCTAAAGTTGTCGAGGGCTTAATTCATGAGCACATTTATGTTCGATTCCTAAGTTGATGGTGTACAGTGTACTTGACAGTATAGATATATTACAGATCTAACCCTATTGAAGAATCAAGAGGACCCAGAATCGGTTTTAAGTCTGACAATACTTTGAACAATGAAAACCTTTTTCATAGCAAGTAGAACTTATTTTTCTTAGAACTGATCCAGTTCAAATTTAACTTAAATCTATATTTACATCAAATCAAAGAACAACCCAAATTTAACCCAAATTAGAACAGCACAACCTCTCGCGTCGGCCCTAAGAGGACCCATAAATTAAACACAATGTTCTCTTTAAAGAAAAAAAAAGGGAATGATAATACTTGGGACTGAGTTTAGTTCTCATTATAATTTGGGATAAATGTGTGTTCAAATGTACATTTACCAAGGGAAGCAATTTGGCTCCATCCCCCAAGTATTTCAACTTCTCTAAAAGTTGAAATAATTTTTTTTTTTAAATGTCCGACGACGTAACGTTAGAAACTTTTACGTTATATTGCATGTCTTTTGGATCCATTGTTTCCAACTCTTACATTTTTTTATAAATGGATGGAATTATACATCCCCATGGTTCGATCCACCGATATGCCCGGTCCGCAATAATCAGCATGATTAGTATATTCTAATGCATTAAAGTAAGAAGAAGAAAAATTAACTAAGCAACACTTAAAACTAAGGTTTTACAAGTTAAAAAGGGTACAAAATCTGTTAACAACATAGATAATAATCAGCCTTTCCTACATTGGTCATCATACCAAAAGTTCAAAAAAACCCATAATAGTTGCTCCTTCAAAAGAAAAGAACTTTAAGAAAATGGTAATAATAAGCACCCAAGTCCTGAAAAAAAGATGATATTTACACATCAACCCCACATAATTACTACTTTTCAAGAGGCAGGAGAGGTAGCCGGGTGAGGAGAAGAAGAAACAAAAGGATAGAACCGGGGCTTCCCGAACAGAGAAGCAAACGAACTTCCCGGGTTGCTTCCTGACCCAGATCCGGCCGAAGCGGTAGTCGAAGTCGTGGTGCGCTCGCACGACGGACACATCGAGAGAGTCGTGGCCGGCAGTTGCATAAACAAGGGGTGGGATGTGGTCTTGAGAGCCCTCAGTTCAGAGAGCTCCTTCTGCAGCCGGCAGTTCTCCTCCGTCAGCGTCTCGCAGCAGCGCTTCAGATACTCGCAGTCCACTTCCGTCTGCTTCAGCTTTGTCCTGATTTTTTATTTTTATTTTTTTGAAAAAAAAAACCAGAAGGGTCCTCCTCTTCAGTAACAGTTAAGAGTTGTTACTTAGAACAAGTGTTTTGGAAGAGATGAGCAGTTACAAAGCTCGTGACATTTAACTTGCTTGATTTTGTTCGGATTGTTCCCACGCCAGTATTATATATTGAAATGAATACAAACAAATTGAGAACTTTTAGTACTCGTGAGTCTCAAATTATATGTGAATTATGCAAGTATTTATTTTTTAGAGATTGATAATATTTTAAGTTTGATTATGTTTTCCTCCGGAGAAGAGTAAAATTTTAAGACATTATTACAGTCTACAGCGATCTCCTGGGAATAGTGAAAAATAAGATACTAAGCACAACACAAAAAATGTTGCATAAAAGTCCCAATAATTTTTAGATCAAGATTTTTTTGATTTTTTGGAGATGCTTCAAGAATTTGTTGTTGTTGAACAATAGAAAGTTGTATTTCATAAAACCTACCTGTAAAGTCCGTGAAAGATCAAAATCTTCACATACGATGTCAAATTGTCATGCAAGAAGTAGCTTTTACTTTATTTAGACATATGTTAGTTATCCGCAATCGTTAATACATCATATTAAATAAGATATAAAAATATTCAGATTTTTATTTCATACAACAATTGTGAGACGTCCAAGATTCTATGTTTGGATCGCATAATCTGATTTCTTTACCGTGTTTGGATTTGGATAGCAAAGAAAATGAGAAAAGAAAATTAATTTCCAAGACAAAAAAAAATATAAGAAAAATTGATTCCCATACACTCACAATTTTCCTTCTAATTTCTCGTACCTTTCCACACACAGAAGAGAAAAGTTAATAGAAATTACAATTTTCGAAAGAAAAGGAAAAAAAAAAAAGAGAAAAATTAATTTGTTTTTCTTCCCTTTCCGCGAACCAAAAGGACCCCTCAAATCTTTTTATTATTTTTAAATTTTCTAATACTTTATGATTTAATCTATAAATATTTAAATTTTTACAGTATAGATTTTCCTCAATTTATATTGATTTTTTGTCCTCCCCCACCCACATAATAATGTCCTGGTCCCCAGGTGGGGATACATATCTCGTGTCCATGGTTTAGTTCAACTGACACAGGATTATCGTTAGTGGGGATACGCGGCAGCCATGGGCAGACAACCGTGATATATATTAAATATAAATACACATAATAAAAAATAAAAACAAAAACAAAAATACCTTGCTCTCCTATTCTGGAACCAGACTTCCACCTGCCTCGGCCTCAGGTTCAGCTGCTTAGCAAGAGCCTGCTTCTGCTTCTGCAGCAAAAGCCAAATTGAGTATAAAAAAAACTCCAGCAAGCACATAGTACTAATTATAATCTCATCATTATTATTAGCTAGCTACTGTAAAATAAATACTTATACATAAATAAATAAATAAATATACATACCGGGTTGAGTGTGTTGTGCTCTTTGAAGCTCTCTTCAAGAAAAGCGGACTGCTCCTTGGACAGCCTGAGCTTCTTCCTCGCCATGCCGTTCTCCTCGTCGTCCGCCTCCCCCTCGCTCCGTGCGGCGCATGCGCCGCCGTGCGGTGGCCCCCCTCCTCCTCCTCCGACGCCGATGCCGCCGCCGATCGAAGAGAAGTCCATCCGGAACGAGGCGGAGACGACGGTGCTGCTGTTGGGCGATCCTTCTTCTGCAATATCCTCGGCGGGTGGGACCCGGTTCACGTCGAATCCCCGTGTCGAGACCTCCAAATTCCCATTGCCACCAGCTCCTCCTGCATAATAGCATACATGCATGTAGTATGAGTTTGTTTCAAAGTGAGACGGGATTGATTGTTGCTTGCTCATCCTTAAACTTTGTCTAAATAAGAACAGTTCAGGTCCCAAAGAACGAAAGAGAACCATATCAACTCTTTTTCTATCAGTTGAAACATATGAGGATGAAAGAAAGAAATATATGGTTGCGGATTTTTACACAAAATTAGAAAATAAATCCGTGTAAAAGTAGAAAATTTCAGGGATTTTCTTTAAAAGCTATGTTGTTGATTTTAGGGCTAATTAGATTTTAGACCGTGGATTTTATCCCAAGCTTAGAGTTTTAAGTTCTGACATATTTAATTAGAAAGTTTAGATCCTGAATTTTAATTTTTTATTTCGTTTATTCCATTATATAAAAATTTCATTGTAAAACATAGGAGATGGTATATTTGAAAAAAAATAAAAAAATAAAAATTAAGAGTCCAAATTTTATCTAAAATCCAGGGTCTAAACTATAATTAGCCCTTGATTTTACACTTGAATCATGATTTTTTTTTTTTTTTGGGAAAAGTATCACATTAAATCACCAAAAAAATCTGGGAGAAAATTCATCCTTCTTGTAAAAAATATCAGATCGTCGAGAAAAGTTGATAGCGAAAAGTCAGCAACTTACTGTTGTGATCAGGTGGCCATGGAAAGCCTAAGTGGGAAGAAGAAGAAGAGGAAGGAAAACGAGGAGCAGGAGCCAAAGGAAGGAAGCTAAGCTGTACCGGCGGCTCACCGGAACTCCTCTCTTCTTCCTCGTCCTCCATCATCTCTTCTTCCTCCTCCTCCTCTCTCCTGCCATAGCCCAAGCTCAACCCCAACTCCATCAAATCAAAATCTCAAGAACTTTTTTTTTTTTTAAACTCAAAACTCTTTCTCGCAAGTACACAGGAAGCTCAAGAAAGAGGAAAGGGAAGAAGGAGAAAAGGAACAGGAGAGAATGGGAAAAAGCCAAAGGCAACGGGGATTTTATAGAGAGAGAGTGAGTAATATTTAGAGAGAGAGAGTTTTGACCGACAAAATAAGGTTGACAAACACACGTGACCCACAAAAGGAAAGCAGGGGAACTTTACAAAACCATAAACAAATCAACAAATCGATGATTTCAGAAACACGGCTTTTTTCCTTTTAAGCAACAATTGTTTGAGAATGTTTTTCCGGGGTTAGTTTACAGTTGTACCCTCTAATATATTCTTAATTGCATGCATAAACTTAAAATGTTTTACTTTTTGCATAGGTATGAGCTTCTAGTAATTTAGGCTAGTTTAATCCATCTATAAATACATTAACCCAAAATAGAGAAGGAAGAAAATGGAGAAGCTTTTACTATAATTATCAATGCATGCTTAATTATAATAATAGCTGAATAATAAATCTATACTATTATAATGCGGCTTAAACCGACTAAAAAATGAGCCGTTAAAGTCGTATGTATATCATCATTTATATGAATTAAAAAAATTAATAACTAAATAACTACCTAAATACTTCTCTAATTATTAAAAAAACTAAGTATTTAAATACCAAATATGGTATATTTATAACTAAATAACTCTAACATAAGTGGTTAAGGTAGGAGATATTTTTCTTGATTGTTTGAGTTTAATTTCTAGGAATGACATTTTTTATAATAAATTTATGTTTAATTTTTTATAATATATTTTTTACACACGTGCAACGCACATGCACACTACTAGTTGTTACCTAAATCCAGGAAGAACACATGTTGAAGGATGTAGGACTCAATCTCACTTAATTTCATGAAATTTTTTATTATATATTGTTCAATATTAATTGGGTCACCAAAATATACAAGCATGGATTCATGATTGAAAATTGGGATGGACTACAATCAATTTTAAAACCTAACAACAACAAAATATAATAATTATATATTCTAAATATGCTATTTTTTTAATAAAAAAAAAAATTATCCAGAATTTGATTTGGACTTAGTTGTTTGGGTTTCTAGATGACCTTGGCGCTCGATCCCTATCCTCACAAAGACGAATTTCGTAGAAAGAAGACAAAGAGGTTGTCCCGAAGAGCTGGTCGATAGTCTTCTTAAATGAGGAGCGTAGCGGCTCGGACAAAACAAAAGACAGGAACTCGCCGACACTAAGCCAAGGGATAAGAGCAGATTGCTGGCTTGGTGAGATATTCAGACAAAAAAGAAAGAACTAAATAGATCGAACTGAGACGATAGCTGGACTTGGTACAATGATGGACGATAGAGGGAACAAAATCTTCGGGATGGATCAAAAAAAGTTGTCATGCCCCGATTCCGTGGAATCGGTAGTCGTCCCCCGGACGTGATGCCGTGCGTGCCTAGGTTGCGCACCGCGCAAGACTAAGGTATTTTTGCATAACGAGCACATATTCAGAGTACGCAGATAATTGAAACACAAGGTTAAAACATGCAAAAGTTTTCTTTATTAATAATGAACATCTATTTACAAACTCTTGAACGAGTCGGATAATTGCCGCACGGGCTTACAAAAGTGAACTCAAAATGAGATAGCCGTCCTGTACATTACAACCTTCAATAAAGCTTCAAAATGTTAAAGACCTCTAGGCGGGACGATCGCTTTTCCACGGAGCTGCATGAGTTATGTTTGCTAGCTCTTGGGGCTTCAAAATGCTTCAACTGAGGCACGATCTGGGCGTGCCGGTTGGTGGACTGGAACGGAAAGTAGCTTCAGCTACTCGCAGGATCTCCTTGGTGCAGGGAACCTGTTTCAACAAGGGTCAGTACATCGAAATATATTGGTGAAGGCGAGCTAACCCAACTATACCAATCAACACATTGTTTATATGAAGCATGCAACTTATTTGTGGTCTTTCTATCTTGCCTTAGTTTATTTTACAAGCAAGCAGTGATATGGAATTTACTGAATAAACTTGCCATTGTTCGGTGACTTTTACCTTCCCGTCTGAACCACCTGCACAGAACTTACCATGTCCTTCTTTGCCACGGAGACACAAGTTAGCTGGCACAGGTTTAAATATACGTGGGGATCACTGGCATGATGCCATAAGGGACAAGTTATAGTCTATGAACGAGGATGGTATGCAACGAAAGCACTTGTGGCGCTACACGCCATCCCGTCCAGGATAAGAGACTAAGCAAGAGTTTCGTCCATATCGGATCGGTGCCAGTGCTCCAGCGACCGTCTGCATGAACTAAGACCTTGTGCACAAGTTGTCCGTGATCAAACGACGTCTAGTCTAAGTTATTCATTTATGTAGTTTGAGGCAATAAGACCAGGAAACAATCGTATACATGATTCATTTTGCATAGTCTTCCTGATCAGTTTATTGCATAGCAAGGTGCGTTCTATATATAACACAATTTATAGAAGAAGTATACATTCTAACTAAAATTGAAGCATAGGAAGAATATTCTAAATGAACTAGCATGCAATAAGGTAACTGTTCACAAGTTGATTGACAGGCATAAAATATTCTAAGTCTATTTCTTTTTATCTTGACATCTTTTAGTTATTATGGTATCGTTTGATCGGAATAAGCAAAAATGCAAGATTTTTTCTTTTGATGTGAAGAATTGGAAGAAGGGTCAACTGAATCGAATATAGTCACTCACAAGTTGGTTGGTGAAAGGAAAGAAAAAAGGTACTTCAAGACTCTGCTCGCACGACGTCTACTAAACGATCACCTGCATTACCACGAACAGCTGATCAATACCTCTTCTACTCTTTCCAAGCTCAGAATTGAAGTGCAGTTCAACGAACGAAAATAATAAAATCCATCGAAACCGTTCAAGAAAATGCAAACAAATCCAAAAAACAACTCAAAGCACGAAAGCAACAAGGTGACAACGAAAACTAGGCAAGAAAACTTGCAGCGGGGATATCCCTCTTGACTTTGCCGCTAAGTCCATCCTCGGGGCACGGTCCACTGAATATGGGAATGAATTTCGAAGAAGCAAATCCATAACGAGGATAAGATCTTGTTTCAATCTATCCCGATCGAACGATACCGATTTGTATTTCTTAGCTGCGCTTCCCGAATAGGAGAAACGGGACACCATATCCTAACCAACTAATTGGAAGTTTCGTCCACGAAACTTAGGAATAGAACCTACCACTATGAAGTAATTAAGGAAACCATTCTATTATATCAGACTTTAATCTCCCAAGTAGATTCTTCGACCGAATGATTTTGCCAAAGCACGTGCACGAGAGGAACCGAACGACTTCGAAATAGCTTCTCTTGATAATCCAAGATCCGCACAGGATGTTCAACATAAGTCAAGTCTTCCCTTAGGTCCAGTTGATCAAGATCCACCACATGACTTGGGTCATACACGTACTTCCTAAGCTGTAAAATATGGAAGACATCGTGCACTTCAGATAGTGACGGTGGCAGGGCAATCTGATATGCGACCGGGTGACTCGCTTTAGTATCTCGAAAGGACCAACGAATCTTGGACTTAGCTTCCCTTTTGCTCAAAATTTGGTAACTCCTTGCATGGGCGAGACTTTAAAAAATACCCGATCACCTTCCAAGAACTCAAGAGTTCGTCGATGCGTGTCTTAGTAGTTTTTCTGGCGACTCTGTGCTACCTTTAACCGTTCACGAATCAAGCGAATCTTCTGGACGGTTTGCTCCACGAGTTCCGGGCCAAGAATTTATCCTTCTCCAACTTCATCCCAACAGATCGGGGATCTGCACTTTCGCCCATACAATGCCTCATACGGCACCATCTGAATGCTGGATTGATAGCTATTGTTGTATGCAAATTCGGCTAACGGTAGATGTATGTCCCAACTAGTCTTCAAGTCCAAGGCGCAGAGTCGTAGGATGCCTTTGAGGATTTGGTTGATCCGTTCTATTTGGCCGTCTATCTGAGGATAGTAGGCGGAGCTGAACTTTAACTTCGTCCCTATTACTGATTGAAGGCTTTCCCAGAAGCGTGATAAGAATCGACCATCTCTATCGGAGATAATGGATACGGGCACGCCGTGGAGTCGAACGATCTCGTTGAGGGAGATCTGAGCCAAGCGGTCGGCACTCCAAGTACTTTTGATAGGCATAAAGTGAGCTGACTTGGTGAGTCGATCAACGATGACCCAGACGACATCATTCTTCCGTTGCGTCTTCGGTAAACCAACAATAAAATCTATCGTTATATGTTCCCATTTTTACTCTGGTATAACAAGGTTCTGCATCACTCCGCCTGGCTTCTAGTGCTCGGCCTTTACCCTCTGACAAGCCATGCATTACGACACAAACAACGCCATATCTCTTTTCATGCCGTGCCACCAAAATATCGTACGAAGATCTCGATACATCTTTGTGCTACCCGAATGTGAAGTGTAACTTGCATAGTGGGCTTCAGTGAGTATCTCTTTTTTGAGGGTTGCATCGTTAGGAACACACAATCTTCCCTTCACCGGCATTATCCTGTCCGTGACTACTACAAAGTTGGTTGCCTTCCCTGCTGAGATAAGACCTTGCATCTTTTGCTGGAATATGTCATCCTTCTGAGCGGACTTGACATTTTCTAATAAGTCTGGTTCGAGGCGCAATTGAGCTACTTGTTCCCCCTTTTTGTATCTGATTAAGTGTAATGCCTAAACCTTCAAGATCTCGATGCAGCTTATCATCGATAGCCAAGCTTCCAACGGACACTCGACTCAGCGCATCAGCTATAACGTTACACTTGCCCGGTGTGTATCTGATCATCAGGTCAAACTCGCTAAGGAGTTCAAGCCAACGTCGTTGATGATGATTTAGATCCTTTTATGTATGGAGATATTTTAGATTTTATGGTCCGTATAGATCTCGCATGGCACACCATAGAGGTAGTGCCTCCATAACTTCAGTACAAACACCACTGCCGCGAGCTCTAAGTCGTGTGTTGGATAATTCTTCTCATGAGGCTTCAACTGCATCGACGCAAAGGCTATCACCTTATCCCTCTGCATAAGGACACATCCTAAGCCCTTTCCTGAGGTGTCTCTATATATCTTAAAGTCATCGGGTCCATCCAGAAGGGTAAGAATTGGTGCTGAGACAAGTCGCTACTTTAACTCCATAAATGAAGCTTCACAGTCGTCCGTCCACTCGAACGTTACTCCCTTTCGAGTGAGCTGGGTCAGAGGCGAAGCGATTCTTGCAAAATCTTTTATAAATCTTCTATAGTAGCCTGCTAGACCAAGAAAACTCTGAATGTCGCTAGCTGACTCAGGCCTCCTCCACTTCACGATAGCTTCTATTTTCTTTGGTTCAACTGAGATGCCCTCTGCAGAAATAATGTGCCCAAGGAAGGATATACTGTCCAACCAGAACTCGCATTTACTTAGCTTTGTGTACAACTTCTTATCTCGAAGAGTTTGAAGCACCATCCACAGGTGTCCTGCGTGTTCATCCTTATTCTTCGAGTACACTAAGATGTCGTCTATAAAAACTACCACAAATTTGTCGATGAAGGGTCGGAACACACAGTTCATCAAATACATAAAAGTGGTAGGGATATTCATCTGTCCAAACGGCATAACAGAAAACTCGTAATGTCCATAACGGGTTCAGAATGCAGACTTCGGCATGTCCTCTGGTTTAATCTTTACTTGGTGGTAGCCCGATCGAAGATCAATTTTTAAAAACATCGATGCCCCTTACAGCTGATCGAAGAGGTCGTCTATCTTGGGCAGGAGATACTTGTTTCTGATAGTGACCTTATTCTGCTCTCGATAGTCGATGCAGAGTCGTAATATCCCGTCATTTTTCTTTAAGAAGAGTATAGACGTGCCCCAAGGAGACACGCTCGGACGAATGTACCCAAGATCTAGCAGTTCCTGAAGTTGGCACTTTAACTCCTTTAGTACAGCAGGGTCCATTCTGTACGGAGCCTTGGAAATCGACTGAGTATTTGGGAATGTGTCGATGGTGAACTCGATCTCTCGATCAGGTGGCATGCCGGGTAGTTCGCTCGAAAACACATCAGGGAACTCCGCCACAACGGATGAAGACTCAACGTTTGCATAATCTAGCTGCGTGTCCCGAACCGACGCTAAGTATCCCTCGTAGCCAGAGTGTAGCATCCGCCGAGCAGATATTGCCAAAATCACCATGCAGGCCCTGGACGCATCAGTTGCTGGACTACTCGTGTAGAAGAATTCGGCTTCTCCAGGTAAGCGAAATACGACTCATTTCTCTGCATATTCGATTGTTGTCGAGCAAGCGCCGAGCCAATCCATCCCCAAAATAATATCGTAATCCCGAACATCTTGGACTAAAACATCGAGCGAGAGTTTCCTTCCTCCAATACAGACGTAACCGCCCTGCCATACTGAACGAACATTTATTTTCGTGCCCGACGGGGTGCAAACACTAAGGTCTAGATACAATGGTGTTATTTCTATATTATTTTCTATGGCAAATTTCATGCATATAAAGCTATGCGTTACACCAGAATCAAATAGCACACGTGCATGTATGTTATTCAAAAGCAATATACCTAATACAATAGTGTACGATGCTTGGGCTTCTTTCCGTGTCATAGTGTACACCCGGCCTTAAGCTTAACGACGCTCTTGCTGCAGCGCGACTCTGTAAACCCCCTCGACCAAAATTCAGGGTTAATTAACATAGATAGCATAATTAGGGTTAATTAGATACAATTAAGATTTATTATACAAAGTATTATAATATTTGTGCAGTGTTTTATTACTTAGGATACCTTACCATTGTCCCGATATTTAGGACACTACCCTAGCTGTTACACTAAAATAAATTCTATACACTTGGCCTAGACATACTAACCTACCATAATGACCCTTGTGTAACCCCCAGATACTGATTTTTGTGCCTGATTTTAGTCGCACAAAAGTCGTTATAAACGTCCGTATGTAAATTTAATTAATTGCTTATTTACGTCCGTTGTCCGTTCCAAAACGAAATTGAGACCCAACCTCAACCCGTTTTGACCAACCCCGATCATGACATTATTATACTCTAAAGCCTACCACACGAATGACGCTTGTGCCACCCAATTTAGACCCCCTGTATTTATTAAATTAATTTAGAGACACCGGGTGCATTAATTATAATTTAATTAGTGTAGTGACCTAACCTCACTCAAATTAGACCCAACTCCAACCCAAACCCACACACACACCCACAAGCCTCATACAAAACATTATACACCATTCTAGTCTAATACAAAATACCAAACATGGTGTTTTGTCACATCAAATCCCCAATTCCAGATTTTGTGCAATTTCTAAATTGTTCAGGGGCCTTTTTGCAAATTAGCAGTGAGGTGCCCCCCTCTCATTGGCCCAACCACATGAAGATAAAACCCACATTCTTTGACCGGCCCCAATTTATTTTCCTCCATTTTTCATGTACTTACATCAATTTTTGGAGGGCACATCATGACCCTTCATTCAAAATGCCTTTAATCCTAGCCCCATGTCCTACATGTGGAGACCCTCACACAACCCTAGGCACACTAGCAGCCGGCCCTAATCCCAAGGCAGCCCCCCTCTCTCTCCTACATATATGACATGTTACATCACATTAAAATGCACACAAACCTAGAAATCCCAAACTTAAACCCTAGTTTCTAAAACCTTCACAAACCCAGCCCGACCCCTGCCCATCTTCCCGCCGCCCTCGTCTGGTCAGCCACCGCCTCCGGCCACCCCCACGACGACTCTACTCCCTCCGGCGACCCTTCCCCCACCTACCACCACCGCCCTCAGCCACCTCGCCGCCCACAGCCACCCCCAGCACCCTCGTACTCACGCACAGGCTCACCCCCCCGAGATCGAGCCGACCACCCGAGCCCCGACTAACCCGCCGCCTTAGCTCGCCCGGCCGCCGTGCTCAGCCGACGCCACCCCCGGCCAGTCCTCTCCTTCCCCGCCGCGGCTCGCCCCCAGACGACGCCGCAGCCGGCCGCCCCCGCCCCCGTAGTGCCACCTAGCTGCTAACTGTTGCTGTAGCCGCCGACTCCCCCCGCGCTGCCGGAGCTCCGCCCGGCCACCCACGCCGTCGACGACCGGTCTGGCGGATCCCCCTCGACCCCTCCTACACTTCGGTAGGTATATATATACGAATACAGTATAAATACATAGTATATTTGGGTTGTATTGTATATATAAATGTATATATATATAAATGTTTCAGTATTCTATTTAGTATTTATGTATATATTTCTGTATAAATACAGTATTTTATGTATATACACTGTATTTTGTATACTTTATATATACTAATAAATATATGTATATGCATAGTATATACTGTATATTGTATTTAAATACTTATATTATTAATATCTATTATGTATATGTATATGTATATATATATATATATATATATATATATATATATATATATATATATATATATATATATATATATATATATATATATATGTATGTATATATATATTTTTGTATGTATACATAAATATACTTTTGTATGGGTATAATAAATATTTGTATATTTGTATATAAATATATATATTGGTATAGGTAGTATGTATATATATATATATATATATTGTATATATAAATGTATGTATGTATGTATGTATGTATGTATATATATAAAGATACTCTATGTATTTAGTATAATATGTGTATTATAAATATATATATATATATATATATATATATATATATATATATATATATATATATATATATATATATATATATATGTATGTATATATATATATATATATTGTGTATTTAAGTATATTAGAATATTAAATAAATATAGGAATATATATATAAATATATATGTATATATACTGTGTATAGGTACTTATGTACATAAATTATTATTTAAATATATGTAAATATATGTGTATGTATTTAATTATACATATGGTATTATGTAATTATATATGTAAATGTATTAATTTATATATATGGTATTGTGTATTTTAAATATGTTAATATATTTAATGAATATGTGTATATGTACATATTATTAGGTAATATGTAAAGATGCTATTTAAATGTACTATTAAACATACATATTTTTATTATATTTTAATATGTATTAGTGTACACATAAGTATATATGTTATTTATGTAAATATATGTACTTCATGGTCCCACTAGATGTACAGTCAAGATCTGCGTCAGTGTATTGCTGCAAGTAGTATGTCTTAGTCATACTATTGTAAGTGTCTGATGTTGATATCATTATATCATATATAGGATTGCTGGACCGTACAGCCGAGGCTTCAGGAGCAGGACATTGGCATTCGCAGCTACGGGACACAGGCAAGTATACCTTGCTGGATTACTGTTTAAATTAAATGATAAATATTGTAATATACATAAACTGTGTGCGTCCGAGATTGACTCGGGTACAGTCGACGAATGCGTCAATGAGTAGTGTACTTGACCTAGCTGCTAGTTGACTCACCTACTACTGTGAGGATATTCTGATATCTTCCTAGACCGTGACAATATACACGTATCATGATGGTACATTTATGTTGGGATGCGGGTCCACGTACCCGATTCTCTATCGGTACGTACGACATGCATCACGGACTAGCACGTAATCTAGAGTAATATAATTAGATGTGACTTGGCATATAGATACGGGATACTCACGTCGTGTATTCGACTTGTGTATCCACATTGGGCGGGAAGAACAACTGATAAACGTATGGAATACACACATCGGACTCCGTGGTATCCAGAGGAGCCATAGATCCGATGACTTCCTATATTCAGATACCGCGCTCTTTGGAGTGTTACAGACGTATATACATTGCAGATACCTCATTCTTCGGAATGATGGATGTTACATGGACATATACCATGTTCTTCGGAGTATGGACGTTATGCCTACACCTACCTATATGTTCCGAGGTTGTCCTTACATTGCATTCACTTAGATGGTTAGCACACCCTTTTATTTTATTCAGTACTATATCTGGCATGCATTTTGTATCTTGTTATGTCCCTCTGAGGACCTGGTTCTCTTCCAGATCTGGACGAGGCATATTACCCCACTGTGTACAGGCCAGGAGTGGAGACGAGGTACGCTCTTGAGGAGGAGCTAGAGGTTCTACCATCGGAGTTTCCCTGATCATCTTGGTAGGCCTTCCGCCTAGGACTGGAGCTTCTTATCTAGTTAGCAGTTGCTTCAGTCACACTCTTTATTCTGTCTTCAGTACTCTATTTCATCATTTGTAGTGGGTTTGTTCCCACCGGACATATTTTGGTTTGTACTATGATATTCAACTATGTTCTTACTTTCCAGTATTTTATTTCAGTATTTTTTGTTGTATTTGTGGATGAGATAGACTCTGCCTGTTGTATGATATTTTTAGACTTGTTAGATTTAGGACAGCGTAGCACGCTTCACTAGGATCCATTAAATTGAGATATCCTCGGAGACGTGTTAGTTGGCCAATGCCACGTGGCCTGGTCCCATATATTTTGGGACTGGGGCGTGACAGACTCTATTGGCTTGGGGTGCTGTGGCCAGATTTGGATGCTGAGAGCGACGATCAGCGAGGCACTTCAGACAGTCAATAGTTTCATGGTTCGAATCACCACAAGTGAGGCATAACCCGAGCTTCATGCGACAATTTTTGGCCGTGTGATATGGCTTCCCACAGAAGGAACATGGTTGCCCTGGTTTTCCCTTTTTTTGACCACCGTTATTTGGGCATTTTAGAGCGTTGTTTCCTCCCGCGTTGCTATGGCGCTTGTGATTGGAAGTATGCAAAGTGCCTATCACGCCCCGATCTTCCGCAGGCTAATTGGCTCTCCCCGCTAGGCGAGAATCACCGCGCTAGCGCTCTCGCAGGACGATTGTTCTGGACCATCTGGGCGTGATGCCGTACGAGTGTGAGCCGCGCCCATGCAAGGCCGTGGTTCATTGGCTGGAGGTAAGAGGTCTAAGCCACAGAGTCGTACATATTGTCCGAGTGCAGCAGAATTATAAACGCATAGGCGATTGGTAACAAGTTTACTGAGTCATCAATAGCGAAAGCATTAAATAACATAAGTTGAAGTAAAACAAACTCTTTATTGATATAAACAAGTATTACAGGTGACGCATAGCCGAGATTACAAGTCGCTCAAGCCTCTCTCTCTGAAACAGTAAAAGTGTGCCAAATGGCTACATTTATGGAATGATGTGTAGGCGATGTTCCAACATTATGTCTTGTATATGTGCTCAATTCCGGACGCAATGCTCCAAGGCTCCAGAGTGAACTCCACGCCTTAGCACGCACGAAGGAGGCATTCTGACACGCCCCAGTCCCAAAATATGTAGGACTAGGAATATGCAATATGCCAGCCGTATGTATATGGCAACTCCAATATTTGAAAACTATAACACATACGTACGCTGTATTATGAATATCCAATCCACAAGTGGTAATATACTATCAACACAAGTCACATGCAATCTATATCTCATCCACAACATAAATAAAGAAATAGGAAATAAATAACTGAATCTCAAGTATGAAGTATCAAAGAATGATAGTTGGGTGAAAACAAATCCACTGCAAATTGACTATACTAAAAACTACTAAATGAGAGAAGAGATCAAACTCTAATATAAGACAATGTCAATAAAGGAAATAACAGCTAGAATATTCATCAGCTATGATGAATTAAAGGTACTCTGAAGGTAAAACCTCCTCGGTCTGATATGAAGCGTTAGGTCCGGGTCCGTACTCCTGTGGATAATCCTGGATGTCAATACCTGGAAAGGTACCAGGTCCTCAGAGGGACGTAATAAAATACATAGAAGCATGCCAATAAAGTACTAAAAAATAAACATCCAATGGGTCGCCTAACCATATATGTGAATGCACTTTGAGAACAACTTTCCAACACGTAGGCTATCTGGCTAAAATAGGATTGGCATAATTCTCTCGAAGATTCAGGGGCCTAAAAAGCATGATATATTTTGAACCTCAGAGGCCGCCAGGTAATAATAATATATATAGTGGTCATCATGACTGTGCATCTCCGACGGAGCGTACGGGTTACACAAGAAAAGTACAAAGGAGCCCAAATGCCTTACTTGTTATTCTCCCCACCCCATGCTCTAAGCATGTCACATCCATGACATGATGATACATCTAAATAACTGACAGGTCTTCTATCATGCAATTTCTATCAGCAGTTATCCCTATCCGTCGTACGTCCTATACGTACCAGTGGCCAACCGAGTACGCAAGTCCGTGTCCTACACGAGAATCACACTCGTGTAACAACAGTGTCATAGCCATTGAAATATAAGAATGTCTCATGATAATAGGGTGGTCTCATAAACTAGGTCAACATGCATATATATAATAAAAATATAATACGACGCCACCGTCGTTGTACCCAAGTTATTCTTGGACGCGTAGTTTATATAGCAGTTAAAATATATGAACTAAATGGACAGAAATAAAATAAATGCATCATATGAAATATAAATTACAGTACAATGGCAAGGTATACTTGCCTGGCAAGCAATATGTATAGTGTAAGCATCCAGACGTCAAGTACACAGGATCAGAAACTATGGCCTCCGAATAAACATCTTTGGATGCTGAAATAAACATCACCAACGTTCCCGGAATCAGCGAAATTGCTAGAAAATACTACCCTTTCGTCCAAATTGGACACAGGGGCAAACGGTAATTTCGGGTCAAAGCGGGGTCCAAATGTGGCCCACTTTGCCCCAAAAAATGTGCCAGAGGTAAAGGTCTCTAAATAGGATAAATTATATGTCAGATAAATTCTAAACGTCAGTTCGAACTCAACGGTATGCCCAATTTTATATTTCGGTGAGCCGAACACAAATTTGCCCTAAAAGTAAACCGTGGGGCCCGCAATTAGGCAGCTTGGTCAACAGTCTCAGAATCGTGTAAAACTTGGGTCACAGGATAAGCGTGATACCACAAATCCAATGGAGCAAGTTTTGTCACGTTCCGACGAGCGTACACAAAATGGTATAGTATTTTATAAAAGTCACGATATGGGGATTTTTTACGGATACGGGTTGATTCCGACGCGCACACACATCCAAATCAGTTTTCACGAAAGCCCACACGTCAGGACATACCATACGCGCCTTCTGGTGTAATTGGTACACGACGGGGCGGTGCCGTTTGGCGGGGCGCGCTCTGTATCACAAAATTTTAATTTTAAAATAACAAGTTTTTCTCAGTTTTTAACCCAATTTATCTCTGCATTTAACACAAAATAAAATAATCTAATTAACTGGGAATGATTTTGTTATATAGACTTCACATAGCAAAAAGTAGATTTAAATTTGGATGTCTGTGGTGGAAGACAACAGCCTCTAAACATAGGTGGTCGAAACAGTTTCCTTTTTTTTTAACTTGGCCTCGATTTCTACCTAGTGTTAAGCGTTGTTCGATGGAAACTAATTTACAGAGTTGAGAGGGGGATATATTATGATCATACCGGTGAAGACGGATTCAAAATTTATCGAGAGACGAGGTGGAAAACAACGCATGAAGTAGGGCACATCACTGTTCGAATCTGCCACGGACTGCTCGCGATCTTGCGGGTGTGGCCGGTGGCACTGGGTTCCGGGCGGTGCTCCGGTGGCTTGTCGTCGGCGTGGGGTTGGGGATGTTGGCATTGGGTGTTTTGTTAGGGTTAGGGTTTTAGGATTTATAGTATATATATAGAGAAGGGGGCGGTCGTGGGTTAGATGAGGGGGAGGCGTTGGGTTCCTTGCGGGTTGGGATAGCTAGGTTAGTTAGCTGCTACTGCTTGTTAGCCTAGGGGTAAAGGCTTTAATGGTTAGGATTTTAGCTTAATGGTTTAGACTTAGCTTAGGGACCAGGGTTAGCTTAAGGGTTTTTCTTTTAATGTTTTTTTTTTCTTTTTATTTATACTATTTACTTATATATATATATATATATATATATATATATATATATATATATATATATATATATATATATATATATGGTAATAAATTCCAAAAAATTATATTAGTACATAAAAATAATCTATCATCCTTCTACAAAGTTTCCTAAAATAAAATAAGATAAAATAATAGTTTTGTTCCATAATTTCTAGATGAATATTTACCTAGTAATTAAAATTCAATAAATTATATTTTCTAATTAACTAAAAAATACTATAAATAAATTAAGTGATTAATTAAATAATTATAATATTTAAAATTAGGAGGTTTTATACATTCGTACCGAACGAGGTTCTCCCGCAACCTGTAAACAATCTGGTGGATTATCAGTACATGAATACACTGGTGGGGAGGCTAATCGCCTGCTCGACAAATCCAAACACGTAATATAGGTTCCGTGCTCCAACTATTATTTTGTCTTTCTAGTTGCCTTAGGATCAGTTTTATGGCAAATATTGAATAGCCTATCACGTATGGCAGTGCGCCGTACAACATAAGAGAAAACACGGCGAGACTTACCAACTTATCATTTGTCCTTCCCTGTCCAAGGCAAACCAAGTAAATTCCAAGAACGAGCATTTATAATGAAAACCAAGACAATAACATATGCAAACACAAATGTTATGAGCGAGCCTATGTTTCGGGTGCACGAGTATAAAAGTTATCCAAAAGTGTTGCAATGGATGTTTAAGTGTTTCTATGGATTGCTCGGGTCACTCCATTTTTATAGATGACTTATACTCATTTCGTTCATGTGATTCTAATGTCTCGGATGCGATAAAATGACTCACACGCCGATTGCCGCTAAGTGATGATGACTTATATTTATGAACATGAGGTCACTGGCATAGCCATGAAGGATGTCACATAGTCTCGGACGGAGGTGAGGCATAACGAAAGAGTCATTGGGCGTTAGCCATCATCCCGACCAAACATGTGAGACTACCTTTTGATGGAGTCAGTCAGATTATTCGTTAGTAGGATGCCCTACTGAGAGTCCGGCCGTTGTATATTACGCAGCCCAACCGGAGGGCATCTTGCCGATTGGCCATGCAATACCTTATTTTCCCCTAGGACGGTACGATCCCAGTGTCCCGGTGATCGTCCGAGGAAATCCATGTTATTACTTCATGTATGAGTTATCCATGACCATGCAAGTCTCTAAGGTTATCCAAGTTCACAACATATACGAGAACACGAGAACACGAGTACACGAGATATTTGAATCTTGATTCTTGCTCTGAATGAGTATTGCTCCACTAGCTGTGATACTTGATTTGCATGACATGATTCTCGTTCAGAGGTAAACTTGATATGATTATCATTCTGATGCATACTTGACACAATCCTCAATCAGTGATCCACTTGCCTTGATGCATACTCCTGGTTCGAGAACTACCTTGGTGACCTAACGGTCCCGAATACTTTCAGGTTCATACTTGCACGGAACGACTATTAGATAGTCTTCCAAGGAGAAGTAGATGAATGCATGACATGCACAATGTTACATAATTGAGGCATAGTTTATGCGACAAGCATTGTATCGAGGCAACAATATAAGTTAATATTTAAGCAAGCAAATATTGCATTCTTAAGAAAACTTAAGCATTCACGTTGGCTCGGGCCCGAAGGTAAGCCGAGGAGTGAAACCGTAAAAGGACTTTCCGAGCGACATGATCTAGGGTCGTGCTGTGTAGCAAGTAAAGAAGTATACTATACATATCGTTCTACTCGAGGCATAGTGGGTCTAGTTGCATAAGGCAAAGGTAGCATGCGAGGGTCTGATTATAAGCAATATTTCATTTCCATGTTCTAGCACAAGCAATACAAGTTAGGATTATTCCTGTCACGACCCGCACCCGAAAATTGGGCATGAGCCGTGGGTACGTCCAGCCTATGCCACAGAATCGGCGATAGAACGCTGTAAAGGTCCGTTCTAGGTCAACCACATCTATCTATATCTCACTGAAAAATCCGGCATGACCTCTCCAAAAGGAGGGCAAAACCACGCAATATATATATAAAATCCTCTCCCAAAGGAGGCAACCACGCAATATATATATATATATATATCAATGATCTCAATCACAAAATCTAGAGGAAGAATATAAGCACGATATGATATAAACAAGAAAACAGAACCAAGAGAGCAAGACAATCCAAAATAATATAATCCAAGTCTACAAATAGCTACAACATCTCAAGCAACAAAAGAATAAGTACAGTCATCCAAAATACAAACCACTGGAAATAACCCAGGAAACCCACCTAGCTAACTAGGGTGCTATCGGCGTCTCCTCGGCGCACTCCTCCTCGGGGTCACAACAGTCGCCAATACCAGGCCCGTAGAACGTAGGGCAATAGTCCTCAGGATCCTCTGGAAAAAATATGCCCAGTCAGGACTGGAGCGAAGTACATAACTCTGAAAGCAACTCCAAATGCATGGTAAGGTGTATATGACGAGCAATAGAAAAGTAATCAAGATGCACAGGAAATAAATATATGCTGGAGCACAATAAGTAGCTGTAATGTAAACTGGAGAACAATACAAGTAGTAAAAAAGTAACTGCAGATGAGAAACATGAATACTAGCTAAGTGCCTTGAGCACAAGTTCGTTATGTGATCGGCTTAGGTTGCACATGAAAAATACTACGATAACTCCGTTATACGTGAGTTGCATAACCGACATACACATGAATACTGTTTGGCTTTGATCACATAACCAACTCACTACTCCCCTCCCCCACTAATACCATTGGATCCAACCACAACACGCTACGTACATGATAATAGCTTGCGCACACGAAGGCGAGAGCACAACAAGCACATGATAGCACATGATAATCAATACCCGAAGCACATGATAAAATACACGTGATAGAGTACCCGCTGAACACGGTAAGGGGGATAGCACCTCATGACGGGATCCACTAGTACCAGCTCATGTAATAAAGTGTCAGAATCAAGTATTACAGTTCTAGAACAGGTGATATAAACGCTATCATGAAATGGAAACTATCAGAGGTAGGTACTCGCCTGATGTCCTGAGCAACTGATGAGGATCGAGGTCCGGACCGGTGTCGCAAGGACCTAATACGAAAAGCAAGGATTAAACAGGGTTCTAAGCATTTAAACTGATATAAAATAATTAAAAACAGGCTTCTAGGGCTATTCTAGGTCGAACGGGTCAAACCGGTGAAATTCGGGTCAAAAAGTCAACCCGGGGTCCAAAAAGTCAACTCTAGGTCAAGACTAGGTCAAACGTTGACTTTTATGGTCAACGGGGACAATTTGGTCAAAGCTGGGTCAAACTAGGGTGCCCCTGAAATTCTAGGTCAAATCGAGCTCATTAAGCTACTAAACTCACAAACTCGCCTAATCGAGATACCGGGATACCCTCGGTATCCGATACCTTGCCCTAGGCCACGCACCCCGCCTAAACCCGCTAAAACCTATGCTAGCACGCGTAATTATATATATATAAACATATAAAAATTACTCCCAAGCATTTCCTAGGCTAATGCTCAAATACCCCGCTCGAAACTCAATACCTTGAATATCTCAAGGTATCGAGATACCTCGGTAACTCAAGGTATTGGGGTTTCGCTCTAAAGCCCTCTAACTAGCTATCTAGCTATTAATTATGCACCTAGTTATTAATCTAGGCTAGGTAATATAGATACCTATCATATTTATATATATCTAAATAGGTATCTACCTATATACATATATATCCACACATATATACCCATTACCCATTACCTTACCCAACTCTTAAAATATACATATATACCTATCAAGATATCTATCTATCTATCTAATCTATCTAATACTCTATCTATCTATTAATCTAGCATATATATCTATCAATCTATCCAACTACCTATCTATCTTATCCTTAACTTATCTATCAACTAATAGCTATCTAGCTATCTAACTATCTATTCATCTTATTATCTATCTATCTTTATATATATATAGATCTATATCTCTAATATCTAGATCTATCTAACTAATACTCTAACTATTATCTATTACCTATCCCTCGCCAACACCCCTCGCTACTAGCCTCGCTGCTGCCTAGAGTTTGCTGCTGCTGCTGCTTGTGCTGATCCTGCTGCTGCTGCTCTGGCTACTGCTGCTGTTGTTGGCTTCATAGCTGCTGCTGCTGCCCCATGTTGCTGCTGCTGTTGGGGGCAGCAGCTGCTGCTGCTGTGCAGTGGCTGGAACCCCCCTTCCAACTCACATACACACACACACACACACATAAACATACATATATATATATATATATATCACTCTATATATATATATACACACACACATAACTATATATATAACTATTAGATAGATATATATATACACACTCTAAACACTCTCTAACACACACACCTACACTCTCACAAACACACTAATACACACACTCACACACTAATACACACACACACATAAATATATATACATAGCTACATATATATATACACTTAATATATATATATATATATATATATATATATATATATATATATATATATATATATATATATCTACACACACTCTCAACTATATATATATATATCTACACACACTCTCAACTATATATATATACATACACCTATATATATATATACACATAGACATATACATATACAAGTACATAAATATAAATACACACATATATATATAAATATATATACATAAACACACATACATATATATAAATATATATATATATAGACACATATCAATACAAACACAACCACGCACACAACACTCAAACCACACGCCCTACTCACGCCCAACGACCCCGACACTCACCAATACCCTAAAATATATAAAATATAGCCCGAAAACTCTAGCACACACTCCCCGATACTAACCCAACGCGTGTACAAGCCCGAAACGAGGAAACCAAGTCGAAATGGCCGTTCGGTCATTTCGACGAACACGTGGTGCGCGGCTCGGAAAACCTCCTGAAACGCACACCAAACGAACTCGAAATCGGCCCAAAATTTATCCACGCGCTCTACACGATGTCTAGATCCTAGAAAATGTGCTCCCACGTCGATTCTAGGCCCATGACGAAAACGCACACGCACTTAGAATCGGCAACGACGAAAAGCCCCAATTTCGCCCGAAACGCCCGTTTCTCCGCGACACGGCTTCCCGTGTCCGAACGGAGACACGCACTCACCCTCTAGACACCCGACAACGTCTATCTAGGTCCATCTAACCTAGGGCATCACCCAAAATTGGGCCAAATTCGGATTCCACCCGAATTCGACACAAAACCTAATGTCAAAGTCTCTAAACTCATCCAAACTAGTTCCAACTTCCTCCTACGGGTAGGATTAGGGTCTAGGAGGGTTCTACAACACTAATTACACTACACAAAAATAATTAGGAAGGGAAAAGTTAGGTTTTACCTCTTGGGAGTTGGAATCCCAAGGCCAAAGTCTCCGATCTACTCCAAATCACCTCCCTCAAGCTCCAAGCCACCAATTCTAGCTCTCACACTAGATCTAAGCTCCTCACACCTAGGTTAGAGAAAATACAAGGTGAGGGTTAGCTTAAGGAAGAAGGAATGAAAGAAAGAAAGAAGAAAAGTGGAAGAAAACTTACTTTGGAGGAAGAAGGAGAAGAAAGAAGAAGTGGAGAAGAAGAAGAAGTGAAGAAGAAGAAGAAGAAGAAGTGGAAGAAGTGGAATGCAAGGAGGGGGCTGCTGCTGGAATTCCACGGGTGGGGGTAGGTAGGGCCGGCCTTGGGTAATTAAAGAGGGTTCCACTAAGTCCAAATGACCAAAATGCCCTCCCGTAACTCGGTTTTGGGTTTCGGGTCTCCAAATGCACTCAAACTAGCTCCAAATCTCTCCAACTAACCTCCTAAAAATAAAATAATAAATCTAAGCCCCAAAATAATTCTCACAAGGGTGTGGGCTGGGTCGGACATGGGTCCACTAGGGTCTGACATGGGTCCAGGCTAGCCAAAACCCTAAAACAATCAAAATAAAAATGAGACAAGCACTAATTAATTATAAATATAAATAATTAAATACAATACACTATTTATCAAATAAAAAAAATATACCCTATTTTCTAGAATTGGGTAGTGACAATTCCCTTAGATAGGTGCGTTATATTTTTATTAGCATGCAGGGGGTGATTTACCTAGCAACTAGCATGTATCGTTCCATATTTTAAGTGTCCTGGCTAAGCAAAGACAAGTTCATCGTAGCCACCCACCTTAGCAATAATTCGTCTCGGTTGAGCGATACTCCGAGCGAGCCTCTGAAAGCCTAAGCCGAACTCCTGAAGGGACAAGTCTGGATATCCTTTGCCTTAAATGAGTATTCTCGCCTGACCAAAGTGGGTCGGGATGTTGCACTTTTACCATTTGAATCGGCAGTCCACTTGAGCGGAACGAGGTGTTACATCATACTCTACTCAGAAAAAGTCTCGTCCTCGAGACTTACTTAGCGCAGGCCGTTCTATCGCATTTTTGAATCTATTCCAAGCGTAGCAATCGGTACCACTAAATCCAATTTTGAACACAATCCCCTAAACGATCCTTACGTCGTATTGCGTGTATGTTGAGTCAGATTCATTTGCGCCTTAGCGTTGGACATATTTCTTAACGCGGAGTACGTTTCAATCGATCTTGATTAATGATCTAAGGCTGAGGCAAACTTACACAAGTCGTTATACTTGTTTATTTGGATATTCTCTTGCACTAGCATCGAGATCTGTATATCGTGAGTCTGGATCGTGCACATATTCGAAGTGCACCTCTAGCATGAGCACGCCAAACAACTTAGCGATAGCAAGTCTTAGCACTCGAATTTTACATATCATTTAGTCTTGGATCGTGCACACGTTCAAGACGTCCCTCAAACATATGCATTCAACCCAACTTAGAGATAGTAAAATTGGACAAGCTACTTTGCAAAAATCTCAAAGGTTCTCGTTTTATGATTCACAAGGATACTTCCGATAGGATCAATCAAATTTTATATCATTTTCCATTTTAACTCAATCTCAAATATTTGCACTATCGTTAAGCATGATCTATTCAGTTTACCGACTAGCGTTCATCCGTTCTGGTCAAACTTAGCACTCATTATGGTTCCCAAGTCTAACCCTAAGTCTTGTTGTCCCAGTTCTATAACTTGTTCAAGCAATATGCTAAAGTCGGTAACACAAGTTCATTCACTCGGCATAGGGTCGTCTGCCTAATTGCTATGTCAGCTCATAAGGTTATAGGTACAAGTTTAAGCACACGATACATCGTGCAAATTTGTCACACAATGCTCGCCCTAATTTCTAGGGTCAAACCATTGTTCATTTGTACGGGGTATTCTACCCAAGCTCGTTTCACTCAGATTTCTAACCATCGAGCAAATATTTCCCTACTCTCAATAACACGTTCGTTTATGCGGGGTTCGAGTCCGTTCAGTAAAATTCCATGATATATCCAAGTTGCAGGACAAGCCTAGTAATTTGCATAGTCTATCTCTCCAAACATGTTTTGATAGAATCCATATCCATTCCAAATCTAGTCCATCAAGCCGAGATTCAGTTCTAAACCTTTATTTATAACTTCAAGTCGTCCAACCTGATTCGCGTATCCGTTCACGAAACCATCAAGCGTGATTTAATTCAGGTTCTAGGCTAACTTATCCATCGAAACATTTTTGATCACTTGTATTCCAAATTCGTCTTATCGTGTCGAACCAAAAGTTAAGTCTATCCATTGGTTGTCATGCTCCGGTCTCCCGCAAGTTCGATCACCCTCATTGGACGTGAGATCCTCACATCAACGTTCCCGCTAGATAATCATCATAATCCGGGTGTGACGCATGTACGGGCATAGAGTTACCCTCGCACAAGATAATAACGTTTGAATGTTATGGTTTTCTTCGGCATGATCAAGACACCTTATCATTTTTACTTTGTTCCATCCGAGTTATATATCTGTCGAGTTAAGTCCGTTCATGCAGTAATTATTATTCGTCTAGCAAAATCATCTAACTATAATATTACCTTTCGGTAAATCTATAGTCTACTCCTTTCATTCCTCAAGCAACTAGTTTTAATTATTCAAACTCAACTCTATTCTATCTTTTGATATATTTTATTCATCAAGTTCATTTGGAATAATCACCGAATATGTTCCCGTGAGTTCGATTATCCTCGCCATACGTGAATTTACCACGTCGGCACTCCCGCAGGATAACCGTTCTCGTTGGGACTGATTTTGAGAGTTATCGTTTCAAACTTGATTTCAAGACCGTTCTTCCGAACTCCAAGCCAAATCCATTATCGTTTTATCTCTTTCATCGAATCAAGATATTTATTTTCGGCTAACTTCTATTCGAGCGATATTGTATTCATGTTTCAATCATGTTTGTTTCAATCCAAAATTACTTACACAATCCTCCAGGTTTTCAACAAGTTTTCTTAACCAAGATATCAATTTCTATTTCCAAGAATCCCAATTCGATATAGCCTTATCATTTTTGTTCTAAGACATTCTTCCAAATCTGTTCGATCCAACTATCGCACGAGACCTATGAATCCATTTTGACATTTCTAATTGATCCATATTCCACTCAGAATTGAGTCATCCTATTAAATCCTCAATCAACTTGTGCCTTCCAACACGAAACATCGTTCGAACTATTTCCTAAAATCCAAGCACTATTCATTATGTTCGCCTAAGTGATAATCCTAGAATATTTCTATCGGTTGGCATTCTAAGTCTGACTTGTCTTATTTCTGAATGATATCCAAATCTCGTTGCAACTAGCTTACACCAAAGGGTCTTGGCGCGCGATACTCTACACAACTTAGCCGAAAGGCTGTGTGCAAAGCTAACCATTTGGGATAATATTTGATTTTGTACTAACCAGTTGGGCAAACATATATAGGCAATTCGGGTTCGCGCATAAGTCGCGATTCTAGCACGAGTCAAATCCCAATGGTCTAGCACAGGTCGGCACAAAGGCCATAGCATCATAATTTCGTACAAGCAATCATATCATTCACATGCACTTTTCGAAAGTATTTAGACTCATTGTTGGAATATTCTGTTTGGGACATTGAGAGAGAGTGTGCACATAACCCACGAACGAGCTTTCGAAAGTGAGAAAATTGAAACTAATATTCAAAGGCGTATAACCAAGCTCTGATACCAATTTGTCACGTCCCGATCTTCCACAGGCTAATCGGCCGTCCCCGCTAGGCGAGGATCACCTCGCTAGTGCTCCCGCGGGATGATCGTTCTGGCCCATCTGGGCGTGATGCTGCACAAGCGTGAGCCGCGCCCGTGCAAGGCTGTGGTTCATTGGCTGGCGATAAGAGGTCTAAGCCACAGAGTAGCACAAATTGTCCGAGTGCAGCAAAATTATAAGCGCATAGGCGATTAGTAACAAGTTCACTGAGTCGTCAATAGTGGAAGCATTGAATAACACAAGTTGAAGTAAAATAAACTCTTTATTGATATAAACAAGTGTTACATGCGGCGCATAGCCGAGATTACAAGTCGCTCAAGCCTCTCTCTCTGAAATAGTAAAAGCATGGCAAATGGCTATATTTGTGGAATTATGTGTAGGCGATGTTCCAACATTATGTCTTGTATATGTGCTTCAGTTCCGGACGCAACGCTCCAAGGCTACTGAGTGAACTCCACGCCTTAGCACACACGAAGGAGGCATCCGCACCGAACGAGGTTCTCCCGCACCCTACAAATAATCTGGTGGATTATCAGTACATGAATGCACAGGTGGGGAGGCTACTCGCCCGCTCGATAAATCCAAACACGTAATATAGGTTTCGTGCTCCAACTATTATGTTGTCTTTCTAGTTGTCTTAGGATCAGTTTCATGGCAAATATTGAATAGCCTATCACGTGTGGCAGTGTGTCGTGCAACATAAGAGGAAACACGATGAGACTTACCAACTTATCATTTGTTCTTTTATAATAAAAACTAAGGTAATAGAATATACAAACACAAATGTTATGAGCGAGCCTATGTTACGGGTGCACGTGTATACAAGTTATCCAAAAGTGTTGCTATGGATGTTTAAGTGTTTCTATGGATTGCTCGGGTCGCTCCAATTGTATAGATGACTTATACTCATTTCGTTCAGGTGATTCTAATATCTCGGATGTGATGAAATAACTCGCATACGGATTGCCGCTAAGCGATGATGACTTATCTATATGAACATGAGGTCACTGGCATAGCCATGACGGACGTCGCATAGTCTCGGACGAAGGTGAGACATAACGAAAGAGTCATTGGGCGCTAGCCATCATCCCGACCAAACATGTGAGACTACCTTTTGATGGGTTCAGCTGAATTATTCATTGGTAGGATGCCCTACTAAGAGTCCGGCCGCTGTATATTGTGCAGCCCAACCGGAGGGCATCCTGCCGATTGGCCACGTAATACCTTATTTCCCCCTAGGACAGTACGATCCTAGTGCCTCGGTGATCGTCCGAGAAAATCTATGTTATTTTCTCGTGCACGAGTTGTCCGTGACCATGCAAGTCTCTAAGGTTATCCAAGTTCACAAGATACATGAGAACACGAGAACACGAGAACACGAGTATACGAGATATTTGAATCTTGATTTTTTGCTCTGAATGAGTATTGCTCCACGAGCTGTGATACTTGATTTGCTTGACATGATTCTCGTTCAGAGGTAAACTTGATTGATTATCATTTCGATGCATACTTGACACAATCCTCAATCAGTGATCCACTTGCCTTGATTCATACCCCTGGTTCGGGGAGTGCCTTGGTGACCTAACGATCCCGGATACTTTTAGGTTCATACTTGTACGAAATGACTATTAGATAGTCTTCCGAGGAGAAATAGATGAATGCATGACATGCACAATGTTACATAATTGAGGCATAGTTTATGCGACAAGCATTGCATCGAGGCAACAATATAAGTTAACATATAAGTAAGCAAATATTGCATTCTTAAAAAAACTTAAGCATTCACGTTGGCTCGGGTCCAAAGGTAAGCCGAGGTGTGAAACTATAAAAGGACTTTCCGAGCGACATGATCTAGAGTCGTGCTGTGTAGCAAGTAAAAAAGTATAATAAGAAGAGCATATACATATTGTTCTACTCGAGGCATAGTGGGTCTAGTTGCACAAGGCAAAGGTAGCATGCGAGGGTCTAATTATAAGCAATGTTTCATTTCCATGTTCTAGCACAAGCAATACAAGTTGGAATTATTCCCTTAGCTAGGTGCGTTGTATTTTTATTAGCATGCAGTGGGTGATTCACCTAGCGACTAGCATGTATCGTTCCATATTTTAAGTGTACTGGCTAAGCAAAGACAAGTTCATGGTAGCCACCCACCTTAGCGATGATTCGCCTCGGTTGAGCGATACTCCGAGCGAGCCTCTGAAAGCCTAAGCCGAACTCCTGAAGGGACAATTCTGGATATCCTTTGCCTCAAACGAGTATTCTAGCCTGACCAAAGTGGGTTGGGATATTACACTTTTGCCATTTGAATCGACAGTCCGCTTGAGCGGAACGAGGTGTTACAATGCCGGCAGCAACTGGAGGATACTGTGGTTCAAGAGAAAGGGCATGGTTGAGAACTTTTCGCATAGTATGGTATTGGGAAACGAACACGTGTGCATGGATGAAATATTGCAGGCCACCTTCAAATCGTCTGGCATGACTTGCCGCATCAGGTAAATAGGAGCTTGCAAACTTGGCGAGCCGGTTGAATTCGGTGGAGTACTACGTCACGGTCATGCTGCCTTGCCGTAGTTGCACGAACTTGTTCTCCTTCTGCCGACGTACGGGAGGTGGTATGAACTCCTCTTCGAATACGCCACAAAAGGTAGCCCTTGCGGTCGTTTTCTCTTTATCGTCGAATAGAAGAGATCTTCGATGCACGTCCCACCAATCGTTCGCCTTCATGCGAAGCTGTAGTTGGGCACAACCGACACGCTTCTACCCAGGTACCTCTAGAAGTTTGAAGTGATCCTCAAGTTCTGCCAGCCAATCTAGAGCCACGATTGGGTCTTCAGTCCCCTTAAACAGTGTGTTGCAGACCTTCTTAAAGTCGGCAAAGTCGAAGGTAGTCACATCCTTCTTCCTTGGAGTTTGAGGCATTTTGACTTCAAGCGTGGGTTGCTCCACCGGTGTCGCTACTGTTGCCGTGGAATGGTTGGAGGCCAAGGTCTGCACGAACTGTTGTATGGTATCTACCTGCTTTTGCTAGACTGTAAATCGGCCTTCTAGATTATTTTCAAACTTGCTCTGCCTCTCTTCCGCACATTTTTTGGCTCGTTCATAGCGAGCCTCGTCTCTCTGTTGGCTAGCCTCAAGCATTCGCATCATCTGCTGAATGGGATCGACATGAGATATGGCTCGCTGACTTCGTGAACTTCCTGACGTACCAGAACTACTTTCTTGGGCTTGGGTTCCACTCGGTCCTAGCAATGATGCTTGTGCTTGAGTCATTCCTTCAAAAGAAGGTAACTTAAATCCGGGTATTGTAGACTTATTGTATAAATATATTTTATTTTGGCCTAACGAGTTCAAGAGTTCACGCAGGGAATAGATCGTTAAAGGAACTTTTCTCTCACGCCCCAGTCCCAAATAATGTGGGACCAGGCCACGTGGCATTGGCCAGCTGACATGTCTCCGAGGGAATATCCAATTTTGGACCCAATGAGACGTGCTACGCTGTCCAAAAATACTAACAAGTCTAGTACTAGCATATAACAGGTAACATCTAATCTCATCCATAATGTATCAAGAAATACTGAAATAAGTACTGGAATATAAGTGTTGAGTCTGAAATGTCATAGTACAACCCAGATATGTCTGGTGGGAACAAACCCACTATAAAAACTAAAATAAGAGTGCTGAAATATAACATGACTAGAGCATCGTTTATCTAGATAAAGAGGCTCCAGCTCTAGATGGTAAGTCTATCCAAGATCAGAGGAACTCGGATGGAAGCACCTCTAGCTCCTCCTCGGATGCATACCTCGTCTCCTGCTCAGGTCCGTACACTGTGGGATAGTATGCCTCATCTAAATCTGGAAGGGAACCAGGTCCTCAGTGGGACATAACAAGATACATAAAAGTATGCCATATATAAATACTGATTAAAATAAATAAGGGTGTGCTAACAATCTAAGTGAATGCAATGTGAGGACAACCTTGGTACGTATGGGTAGGCGTAGACATATCGTCCACTCTCCGAAGAGCGTGGTATCTGAACATGTAGCATCCATTATTTCGAAGAATGAGGTATCTGTAAATGTATACGTCCGTATCGCTCCAAAGAACGTGGTATCTGAATAAAGGAGGTCATTGGATCCTTGGCTCCTCTGGATACTACGGAGTCCAATGTGTGTATCCCATACGCCTACTAGTTGTCTTCTCCGCCCAATACGGATATACAAGTCGAATACACAACGTTCATACCACGTAGCTATAAGCGAAGTCATAACTTTCTAGATAATCCTGACTACGTGCTAAATCGTGATGTGTGTCCCATATACCGGTAGCTAATCGAGTACGCGAACCCGCATCCTAACATGAGTTACAATCGTGATGCGTGTACAAGTGTCAGGGTCTAGGAGGATATCAGAATACCCTCGCATCTGTAGGTGAGTCTGCTAGTGTCTAAGTCAGTTATACTACATATCAACGTATTTGTCGACTGTACCCGAGTCAATCTCGGGCGCACACAGTTATGTGTATATTGCAACCTGATAACATGCAACAATTTATAATTTGAACAGTAAAGATTTGGTAAGGTATACTTGCCTGAGCAAGACTTCGGTATAGTACACGTCCTGATATTGTGTTTAAGTTTTGGTGAAATGAGTGGGATTAGAGTTTTGGGGAGAGTTGAAATATATATAGAGATAAGAGGCGGTGGGAAAACTTAGTGTTTAAGAAACTACTACCGCTGCTGTTTCTTTCTTTCATTGGTTTAGTTTTCGGTTGGGGAGTTTTTAGTAACAACAGGTAAAGAGGCGGTGGGGGATGAGTCATATGAGGGGGTTGTTTTACGCACGGTGAAAGGAATTAAGCGGTGGAATTGGTTTATGCGCGGAGGGAAGAAAAGTTGGTTTTGCTACTGCTGCTGTTTATTTCTAACTTTACGCGGGTTTGGGTGCAAGCGGGTAATGGGTTTAGGAGTTTGGGTTTTGGTTGAGATCTAATAGGAATTCTATTCTAATTATTTATATATATATATATATATATATATATATATATATATATATATATAGAAAATTCTAAAAATTATATTGGTGTATACGGTTAAGCTAGCAATTGTCCAAAGGCTCTCCTACATGGAATAAATTAGGAAAAATTTATAATGGCTCCATAAATCCTCTAAATGCTGAAACTTCTCAAAATAAGATCTAACAAAATCTATTCTCTCTATTTATCTCATAACTATTATAAATAAATAATAAAATAGTTTTCAGAATTTAGGGGTTTTACATTCTACCCAACTTATAAAAATTTCGTCCACGAAATTAAAACTAAAGTCACGGTAGGAAGTCAAGTATGGTATAGGATATAAATTAACATGGTAATTTAATACCTTGGTCTGCGAATAGGTTCAAAAAATGTTTGCGCATGTCATCTTCGCGCTCCCAAGTAGATTCTCCTGGCGCGCCATGCTTCCATGCCACGCGGACCAAGGGAATAGACTGGTTCCTCAATACTTTTTCTCGTCGATCAAGGATTCCCACGGGTTGCTCTTGATATGACATTCTTGGTCCAACGGTGATCTCCGTATGGTCGAGAACATGACTGCTGTGTGCCACGTATCGCCTGAGTTGTGATACATGGAATACGTCATGTACTCCCTCAAGTGAAGGTGGTAGCGCAAGTCGATACTCCACTTCTCCCACTCTCTCTAGCACGTTAAATGGTCTAATATATCTTGGACTCAACTTGCCGCACCCTTCGAATCGAATGGTGCCTCTGGTGGGTGATATCCTCAAGAAGACATGATCGTCCTCTTTAAACTCCAAGGGACGACGATGAAGATCTGCCCAATTATTTCTGCCTGTCTTGCGCTGCTCGCAAGTGTCTTTGGATTTTCTTTACCTTCTCCACTGTACTAACAACCAATTCTGGTCCTAGAATCTGCCTTTCGTCCACATCTGTCATGCCCCAGTGCCAAAATACATAGGACTAGGACACGTAAGCATGCTAGCCGCATGGATATGGCAACTCCAATATATGGAAACCATAAACCATACGTACGTTGTAATATGAATATCAAATCCACAAGTGGTATAAAATATATCACAAGTCACAGGGTACAATCTAATCTCATCTACAAAAAATCAATATAAATAAATAACCAGTATCTATGAAATAGATCTCAATAAGAAGTATCTAAAGATGACAGTCGGATGGAAACAAATCCACTACCAACTCGAGTGGAAAAGTACAACACAATAAACACAATATATGAACACCAGCTAACGACCACGGGGCTCGAAGAGAAGACATCCTCGAAACATATATAACCATCCAAATCTGCGCTCCTGCGAATACTCAAGAATAGATACACCTGGAAAGGGACCAAGTCCTCAGAGGGACGTAACAAGATACATAGAAGCAAGCCAATTTGAATACAGTAAACATGCATAATTGGTAGAAAATATGTAAGTACGCTGTACAAGACAATCTATATGAATGCAAATGAGGACAACTTTTTGACGTATGGGCAAGGGTAGGCTACTCGATCTAAGCCTCACAACTCACACACCCGTCTAGAACATCAGAAATCATCATACCTCGGGGGTAGCGACCAGCACGACTCTACAGAAATTGACATACCTCGGGGGTAGCGACCAGTACGACACACGCCCGTAGTATGATTTATATACTATGGTTTACCAGATTGGTTAAAGCCCATACGCCTACTGATTGTCCTCTCATGATACTAGGTGTCAAGTGTGTGTCAACATATCTAATATATAGTAATGACTGAAAGAAACTACACATGCAATGAATAAACAAAAATACAATAAATATACAGAAATATACTAAGCATGCAAAATACTGTAAGCAATTTGGCAAGGTATCTTGCCTGGTAAGAAAGCTGCAAAGTGTAACGTCCAGAAGTTCAACACACAGGATCAGAAGCTATGGCCTCAGAACAAATATCTCCGGATGCTGAAATAGACATCACCAACGTTCCCAGAATAAGCAAAATAGCTAGAAAGAACTTTCCTTTCGTCCAATTTGGATACAGGGGCAAAACGGTAATTTTGGGTCAAAGTGGGGTCCACATGTGGCCCACTTTGCACCGAAAAGCGTGCCAAAGGTGAAGGTCTCTAAATGGGATAAATTATAGGTCAAACAAACTCTAAATATCAATACGAACTCAATAGTATGTCCAAATGTGGAATTCGATGAGCCGTAAACAAATTCGTCCAAAGAGTCAACCGTGGGACCCGCCAATTGGCGACTTGGTCAACTATCTCAGAATTGTGTGAAAATTGGGTCACGGGACCAGCACGATACCACGAGTCCATTGGCGCAAGTTTTGTCTCAATCTGACGAGCGTACACAAAATACGCACGGCTTTCACAAAAGTTGCGACACGGGGATTGTCCGCGGATACGGGCTAATTTCGATGCGCACACGCGTCCGAATCAGTTTTTGTGAACTCTTATATGTCCGGGTATACTGCGCGCACCGTTTGGTACACTTGGTACTCGGCGGGACGGTCCCATTTGGCGGGGCGCGCTCCGTTTCACAACTTTTTAAAATATGGAAAAAGTGTGTTTTCGGGGTTTTTTAACAAATTTAATTCTACATACAGCAGTTTATAATTTAATGTTAATTAACAAAAATTAAACTAGGTCAAGTTGTCTCCGCATACCAAAAAGAAAAATTGGATTCGGATCTCTGTGGTGGGAGATACGAATCCGGAAACATAGGTGGTCACCGCAGTTTTTTGCGATACCAAAAATTGGTCTTTTTCCGTTAAATTGGACGATGTTTTCGCTAGGGTTACGTGTTGTTCGAGGTCAACTATCATACAGGTATTGAAGAGGGTTAAGTAAGGATCATACCGGTGAAGACAGGGTAGCATTTGGTTCAGCGAAGTGACGGAAAACTGCACGGGAACACAGATACTTGCTGCTGAATTCTGCAGTTGTGCGGGGTGCGTGGGGTCGCGGTCGTCGGGATCGGTTCTGGACGACCTGGGCGGCGGTTCTGGCTGCGGTGGCGGCGACATTTAGGTCTAGAAGGGAAGAGGAGGAGAAATGATGATCTAGGGTTAGGTTTTTGTTGAATAGGTTGATATATATATATATATATATATATATATATATATATATATATATATATATATATGAAGAGATGGAGGGGTTATATAACTCGCGGGCCGCAGGGGGGTATTATTAGAGTTGCTGCTGTTGCTACATAGGGGGTGTGGGCTTGTATATAGGCGCGGGTGGCTGCTGCATGTAGCAAAGGGCCAGCGGGTGGGTGGCTCATTCCAGCGGGTTGGGTAGGATGGTTTTGGGTAGCGGGTCTTAGGATGGGTAGTTTAAGGATCCAATAGTCCAATAACCTATTTTCTTTTCTTTTCTTTTTCTAATCTTTTTTTTTTTTCATTTCTTTCTCTTTCTATTTCTTTTATAAATAAATATATATATATATATATATATATATATATATATATATACGCATAGAAAAAATCTAGAATTTGTATTAACGCATACCATTTAGCTAGCAATTGTCCAAAGGGTCTCCTACATGAAATAAATTAGAAAAAATTCCTAATGGCTCCATAAATCCCCTAAGTTCACTAACACCTAAAATAAAAATTAAATAAAATCTATTTCTCCTAATTAGCTCATAACGACTACAACTAAATTAATAATTAATTAAAAAAAGGATTAATACTGTTTTTAGGATTAGGGGTTTTACATTCTACCCAACATATAAAAATTTTTACTCGAAATTAAAATTAAGCCGCGGTAGAAAGTCAAGGATGGTATAAGATTTGCATTGTTTAAAATGCAAGGCTAGGTTTAAAGGAGTGGGCGATGTTGCGCGTTGCACATTCCGAAAATCATGAGAAAAATCCACATGCACGAAAAATAGGTTTCTTCATGTGTCATGTCCAATAGTGTGGACACCTAAATGCTCTTTTGCATAAAAGTGCCCGACAATTGAAAAGTTGCACAAAGATCAGAATGGAAGATGGGCACGTCTAGGATAAGGGTGTGGCATTTGTAGGAAGGCAGTGGCTATGTAGTGCTCCAATTATCGAAGTACGGTAAGGTGCGCTAAGCGATATAATTATTGCAAAATTAAAAAAAATACCGTGTTCTATCTCTAACTGGATTCAATCTAGCCTTAGTCTCACTATCTAAGCCAAGTAGGTCCAATTTTGGGTGAGGGTTTTACAATCTACCCAACTTATAATTTATCCATCTATCACCTAAGGCTATACATCTAGGAAAACTATTCCTCAAATATTTAATCATATTATTCAATCCTCAAAGTTTTAACACCAAATATATCACCTATGATATGCCCTTAATCAATTATAAAAGAGAGTCACTAAGTCATGTGATTAGCCTTATGGGGTATATCTAGTACTATCAGTGTGTCAACTTATACCAAGCACGAGATTTTGTCTTTCCGAAATAAGGGAAGACGGAGAGCAATAATAAAGAATTCAAGGTGAAGGTGATAGAATACAAGTACGAGGTTCAAAGAGATTAAAAAAATTCGAAAAGAGAGTTGTCAGGGCAGTTGTGGATTGAAATCCTATTTTGGTAATTTCCTATTTACATGCTCGTATCAGTACAGTTATGTAACCGATATGATATGTCAGACATGTCTAGGGGCAAGTATATTCGTCTACTACCATATATCTCAATCCACGTAAAGTAGTCATACGAAGAGCAAACCAAGCGCACTAAGGTTAGCTAGACCTTAATATACCGATTCTGATTAGTCAATTGTATCATTGTGTGCACCCAATAATACATATGTCATGAGCAAGCTCGATAAAAGAATAAGCTTGCAAAAATAAGGCTATAATAGTAGCATAAGTCAAGGTAGTACAAAAAATATAAGTACGCTAGATTATGATAAGAGAAGTTGTAAATTAATCCAAGTTCACAAAGAAGATAAGACTCTTACAATCTCTACAGTTGTCATACTAACTCCTTGTCTAAGTCGATAGTCGACCAAATAGAGGTATGGGCTTCTAAGTTCTACAGTCTGATGAAACATTATCTTCTTATGCTAGCATACAGTTAATGTCATTCAGCTACAATTCAATAATAGGTCAAAAGACCATGTGATACTAGGTTGTGAGACATACTATTCAACTTATAACAATAAACTAATACTGTAATTATCTTAAGGATACCTTAGAACTCCTGTTAAGGTCTACGAGAAGGGGTCTTGGTACTTATTAGGGTATCCTCTTATATTACATAGGTCATGGTCGTCTTAAGTCTTAGTCATAGTGCTAGTGTCAATAGTAGTATTGGAACAGTTACTGGCCTCAAGGGAAAGGGAATATAACTCGTATCGAGGTGGGGGTACATGTTACTCAATTTAAAACTAAGGGATAATTACCAGGTCACAATCTACAAGAATAACTTAAACCATCAAGTTCTAACTACTAAGCACACAATTTTAAAATTCAAGTTTACAACTACAATCCTAGTAAGCTATATATCCTAACATAGAATAAAATCACCTGGCTTACAATCAGAAGTGTCAGATGGCACGAGTTGAAAGATGAAGGAAAGAAATTTAGTCGTCTCACTAATAGCGAGCGCTAAGGGTTCAGAGGAACAAGTCATAAAACTAAATAGAAAGACTCTAGATAATGGCATGGTTTTCTAAGGGAAGATGCTATGCAAATCTCTGTGTTTGAGGTATGATCAAGAAAATATTCTATGCATTGCTCTTGGCTTTCTATGGTACTGTCTGCTACTATTAAAACAAAAGTTAAATTTATAGTTCTCTAGTACTATCTCACCATGAAAAGCTAGATTAGTCCTAATACTGAACCTTGGATTTCTATTGGTTCCTCAATAGTAGGGTCAAACATTATGGTAAAATCTCTAACTAACTCTAGTAGTGTTTATACTACTCCCAAGTCTTCCATAATACATCAAGGGATAAGGGTAAACCATTCTACAGATAAGGAATTCTAGGGTTCACTAGATATTCTAACTTAGTGGTGTGTCAACACTCTAGTGATACTCTTAATAGGAAGGTTACCTTACTTATCATCTAACGACAGGGACTTCTATATTCTAGGAGAGGCTATACTCAAGAAACTAATAGGGAAGCACATGAATCAAGCATGATGCAATTATTTAGATAGAACAGACTGGAAAGAGGATGAGTCATAGTCAATTATGGATGAGATCCTATACTCTAATCATAATTGCAGGCTTGCTCGGTACAGTAACGTAACCGAGACAATATACTCTCGACCTGCATGGGCCACCACAATATCTCTCCAACATACTGGGGAACGACACTTCCTACCATACAATGCTTCGTAGGGAGCCATTTGAATGCTCGCTTGATAGCTATTATTGTAGAAAAACTCGACCAAATGTAAATGGTCCTCCCATGATCCATTGAAATCAAGCATACATGCTCTCAACATATCTTCCAGTGTCTTAATATTACGCTCGGACTGGCCATCTGTCTGCGGGTGATACGATGTGCTGAACATTAGGCGGGTACCAAGACTCTCTTGCATACTTTGTCAAAAGTAAGATGTGAACCTCGTATCCCTGTCAGACACGATACTAACTGGCACTCCGTGCAGTCGCACAATATCTCTCATGTACATGTCTGCTAAGACCTCTGTGGATTGCCTAACTCTGAAGGGTAAAAAGTGGACAGCCTTGGTGAGTCGATCTATGATCACCTATACCGCATTATGACCATTAGGACTCCTTGGAAAGCCCATAATGAAGTCCATAGTGATGTACTCCCATTTCTACTCAGGTATTGGGAGTGGTTGGAGTAAGCCTGCGGACCTCTGATGCTCAGCCTTGACTTGCTGACATACCAGGTATTTTGCCACAAAACGGGCTATCTCCCTCTTCATTCCACGCCACCAATAGTACTGTCTCAGGTCTCTGTACATCTTCGTGCCTCCTGGATGAATAGAGTATGTTGAGCTATGCGCTTCTGCTATCAGCTCTTGACGAAGTTCTCCATTTGGGACATAGAGACGGTCACCATATCTTAAAGTCCCGTTCTCGTGTATGTGTAATCCTGTTTGTATTTCGGCCTCGGTCCTTTATCGAAGCCTCTAGAATCTGGCATCTGTTGGCAGGGCAGCCTTGATCCTTTTAACCAATGTTGATTGCAACTGATAATTTGACAATTGGCCGTCAGTTCCGGGCATAATGACTTCTATACCCAGCTGTTCTAGGTCATTCAATAGATGTTGCTGGGTAGTCAAAAAGAATGCTATGGGCCTCCTTCTTAAAGCGTCGGCTACTACGTTGGCCTTTCCCAGATGGTTTTGTATCTCAATATCAAAGTCTGTCATCACCTCGAGCCAACGTCTTTGTCTCAGGTTCAAGTCCTTCTGGGTGTAGACGTTCTTTAGGCTTTTGTGATCAGTGAATATCTCCACTCGTTCTCCGTATAGATAGTGTCTCCAAAGCTTCAAGGCAAAGATGATTGTCGTAAGCTCCAGGTCATGAGTGGGATAATTCTTCTCATGGGTCCTCAGTTGCCTAGAGGCGTAGGCCACAACCTTTCCATGTTGCATCAAGATGCAACCTAAACCTTTTTCGGATGCATCGCTATAGATTACGAATCCTCCGGATCCTGAAGGTATGGTCAAGATAGGTGCCGTAGTCAGACGCTTTTTCAGCTCGTCGAACGCTATCTGACACTCCTCTGACCAGATGAACTCCTGCTCCTTGCGGGTTTAGTGAGTCATCGGCTCCACGATCCTTGCAAAGTTCTCTACGAACCTCCGGTAATATCCGGCAAGTCCTAGGAAACTCCTCACCTCTGAGACATTGGTAGGGGTCGACCATGTCTCTACTGACAAAATCTTCGCTGGATCTACCGAAATACCATCTCCTGAGATAACGTGTCCAAGGAAAGCGACACGATCTAGGAAAAACTTGCATTTACTCAGCTTTGCATAAAGCCTCTCACGCCTTAGCGTCTCTAACACTAGCCTCAAGTGCACTCCGTGCTCCTCGTGGTTCTTTGAATAAACCAAGATGTCGTCGATGAAGACTACCACGAACCGGTCCAGATACTGATGGAAGACTCTGTTTATCAGGTTCATAAATATGGCAGGTGCATTTGTCAGTCCAAAAGGCATCACCAAGAACTCGTAGTGTCCATAACGAGTCCTGAATGCTGTCTTTGGAATGTCTTCTCTTTGCACCTTTACCTGATGATAACCTAATCTCAAATCTATCTTTGATAACACCACCGCTCTTGTCAGTTGGTTGAACAGATCATCAATCCACGACAGAGGGTACTTATTTTTTATTGTCAAAGCATTAAGGGCTCTGTAATCAATGCACATACGAAATGTCCCATCCTTCTTTGGTACAAGCAACACTGGTGCTCCCCAGGGTGATGCACTAGGACGAACAAACCCCTTGATCTGTAACTCTTCTAGTTATAGCTTTAGCTCATCCAATTCTTTCTTTGCCAACTGGTACACATTTAAAGATACCGGCGCTGCTCCGGGCAATAACTTAATAATGAACTCTACCTCTCTATCAGGCGGTAGGCCTGGCAACTCCTCTGGAAATACATCCTTGAATTCTGTAATAATAGTTGGTGGAGCCGTCTCCATAGTCATGTAAGCTCTAGGTGTCTGGCCTACTCCTTGCTCGATGGTGCCCCGTATGTACTCGAACTCCGGGTGACCTGGCGGTCTAAAAGTGACGCTACCCCTCCGGCAATCTAGTATGGTATTGTACTGTCTCAACCAGTCCATGCCTAAAACAACGTCAAAGTTTGGCATCGGGAGTACTAAAAATCGTGCTCTCATCTCCCTACTACACACGACTACGGAGCACGTTCTAATAGTGCTGGTAACTGGTACGATGCCTCCTCCGGTAAGAATCTTTCAACTCTTAGGCAAGGGGAAGTAGCTACTCTATGCATGGCTACTAAACTACTAGATATAAAAGATAGCGTAGCGCCAACATCAAATAATGCAGTTACAGGTATTGACGCAACTAAAATGGTACCTGTGATAGTTTCCCCTTCTGGTTCCTCCACAACTGCTGTTAAGGCAAAGGCCTGTCCATGCCTCTGCCCTCCGGGGGCTGGTGGACGCTGACCTCCAATCGGGGTAGTATCCTCTGGACTGGTGTTGTTGGCCTTTGTCCGGTCTGGGGTGCTGCCTCTCTGTGTTGTGGGTAGTCTCTGGCCAGGTGTTGACTTGCTCCACATATCATGCACAGTCCAAGCTTCTTCCGGCAGTCTCTGACGAAATATCCCTTCTTACCATAATAATGACAAGTCGGAAGCTCCTTATGCTGATATGGCACTATCCTTTGTGCCTGCATTCCTAGACGTTGGATTGGCCCTCCTGCTCTGGGCTAGGCTTTGGCTGGTATGGTCGTGCTAGAGTGCCCCGCTTCTCTGCCAATGACCTCCTGGATTCTTGCCTCTGAAAGAACCTCCTCATAGGAGATCCTAGACTGTGTGGTGGTATACCTCTGTAGCTCGAAGGTAAGGCTGTGATGGAACCTTCTGGATTTCTCCATTTCGTTAGGTATCAAGATGGCACCAAATCGACTAAGTCGACTAAACTATGCGTCGTAGGCATCTACGGTCATAGTTCCTTGTTTCAGGTGTAGGAACTGGGAGATAGAGCATTCCTGACCATAGCCGAGAAATACTTTGCATTGAAGTATTCTAAGAATTGTTCCCACGTCTGGGTCTTGCCGACGTTGCGTTCTATGGAATCCCACCAATGATGGGCGTTGCCTTTGAGTTGGGCCCTCACCGCGGTCATCCAAAGGTCTGGGTGTAGCTGTGAACCCTCTAGCAACATCTCCGTGTTGGAGACCCAATCTGAGATCTCCTCCGTAGTTTGGCTGCCCAAAAAGGTTCCGGGCTCATCTAGCGAAAACCTCGTATAGTACCAGCTGGTTGGACAGGTGCAGGTGCTGGGTATATGTTCTCTCCAGAGCTGTCATCAAGCTCTGCCTCAAGGTCTAAGTCTGATGCTATTGCGTCTGTATCATGGCTAGGAAGAATTAGAATATTTGTGGCTGTCCCTCTAGTTGTGGCATCAGGGCTGGAAAGAGTGGGGATGGAGGCAAAGGTGTATCTGCCTGTTGTGTTGGTGCCTGGGAGGTCTGTCCTTCTTACTGAGCTAGTGTAGGTTCCTGAGTAGGACCATTGTAGAGGTATGGGGTTGATAGATAAACCAGTATCCGTCTCGGGGATTGGTCTCTTGGGGTAGTCGGGGTCCTATTAACATCATGCGAGGTGTATGTTGCCTGATTAACCCTATCATCTGTGTGTCCACTGGGTACGTCCATATTTTCTGGGGGAAAAGAAATAAACATGATGTAAGCATTTAATAGAATGTGGTGGTATGAAATATGTTGGGGAATTGTCCACGTAAAATTAAGATTCTAGGTAGTCCGAGTAAAGTAGGGATTCGAGACTGTCGGCGTAAAATATGGCTTCAGAGTTATCCGCATAAAATCGAGAAGCGTAAAGTAGGGATTCAGATCTGTCCGTGTAAAAAGTCTGCGCGTAAAATTTTGCTATTCTTCCTGCATAAAGTCTGCATAAAAGTCTGTGCATAAAATCTGTGTGCGTAAAGTCTGCGTAAAACTCGCATAAAAAGGTCTGCAAACATCTGCGCGTAAAAGTCTAGTATACGTTAGCAGCGTAAAGTTGTACGAGGAACTTTTGTATTTTCTTCGATGAATTTGTCAGACAATCAGTGAACCTGACATCTGACAAAAGTACAGCACGATGATCGAGAGGGTGGCTGTGATGATGTTTATGTACAGAGACCCAGGTTGTCGTTTAGTGACATATTTGATACACCACTCAAAGGAAGAAAATTTTGAGTCTCCTGAATATGCTGCCTATTCTATATTGATAGAAACGAGCTTTTACGCTCAAGTCCGAAATGAGTTTTTACGCTCAAGACAGAAATGAGTTTTTACGCTCAAGATAAGACAAAATTCATCCGCCACGTTAAAAGCTGTTTCTTTTGCACAGGGCTCGAGGCATATCTCTGCATTTAATGTACGAGATTTTATCCTTGGTCATGACTGGGAAAGCTAAAACTATGACTAATATGCTCACATCACCATCCTTGTAGTTTACGTCTAATCAGGCTACTCTACGATGTTTGTCTATTAATCAGGAATCATCAAGTTTACGCTGGGCAGTTGCCTTCGTGGCTTATTATTTTAGCTTTTACTCCAACAAGACAGTCAATTGGCCTTTTACGCCAACAAGGGTAAAGGGTCTGGTCACAGTGTAAAGGGTTTCTGGCGTAAAACTTGGTTTATCCAAACATAGGATAGTTGAAAGGAAGAAAGAGGTTTTAGTTAAGTGTGGATGAGATCCTTATGCTTTTATTCCTATACGCAGGCTTGTTTGGTACAATTATGTAACCAAGACAATATAATCTAGACCTGCATAGGCCACCACTAAAACCATGTCATGCCCCAATACCAAATAATGTGGGACCAGGCCACGTGGCATTGGCCAGCTGACACGTCTCCGAGGAAATATCCAATTTGGACCCAATGAGACGTGCTACACTGTCCTAAAATACTAACAAGTCTAGTACTAGCATATAACATGTAATATCTAATCTCATCCATAATGTATCAAGAAATATTAAAATAAGTACTGGAATATAAGTGCTGAGTCTGAAATATCATAGTACAACCCAGATATGTCTGGTGGGAACAAACCCACTACAAAAACTGAAATAAGAGTGCTGAAATATAATATGACTAGAGCATCGTCTATCTAGATAAAGAGGCTCCAGCTCTAGATGGTAAGTCTACCCAAGATCAGAGGAACTCGGATGGCAGCACCTCTAGCTCCTTCTCGGATGCGTACCTCATCTCCTGCTCAGGTCCGTACACTATGGGATAGTATGCCTCATCTAAATCTGGAAGGGAACCAGGTCCTCAGTGGAACATAACAAGATACATAAAAGTATGCCATATATAAATATTAATTAAAGTAAATAAGGGTGTGCTAACCATCTAAGTGAATGCAATGTGAAGACAACCTTGGTACTTATGGGTAGGCGTAGGCATATCGTCCACTCTCTGAAGAGCGTGGTATCTGAATATGTAACGTCCATCATTCCTAAGAATGAGGTATCTGCAAATATATACGTCCGTATCGCTCCGAAGAACACGGTATCTGAATAAAGGAGGTCATTGGATCCGTGGCTCCTCTGAATACTACGGAGTCCAATGTGTGTATCCCATACGCCTACTAGTTGTCTTCCACGCCCAATACGGATATACAAGTCGAATACACAACGTGCATACCACGTAGCTATAAGCCAAGTCACAACTTTCTAGATAATCCTGACTACGTGCTAAACCGTGATGTGTGTCCCACGCACCGGTAGCTAATCGAGTACGCGAATCCGTATCCCAATATGAGTTACAATCGTGATGCGTGTATAGGTGTCAGGGTCTAAGAGGATATCAGAATACCCTCGCATCTGTAGGTGAGTCTGCTAGTGTCTAAGTCAGTTATACTACGTATCGACGTATTTGTCGACTGTATCTGAGTCAATCTCGGGCGCACACAGTTATATGTATATTGCAACAGGATAACATGTAACAATTTATAATTTGAACAGTAAAGATTTGGCAAGGTATACTTGCCTGAGCAAGACTTCGGTATAGTATACGTCCTGATATGATGTTTAAGTTTTGGTGAAAGGAGTGAGATTAGAGTTTTGGGGAGAGTTGTAATATATATAGAGATAAGAGACGGTGGGAAAACTTTGTGTTTAAGAAACTACTGCCGCTGCTGTTTCTTTCTTTCATTGGTTTAGGTTTCGGTTAGGGAGTTTTTAGTAACAATAGGTAAAGTGGCGGTGGGGGATGAGTCATATGAGGGGGTTGTTTTATGCGCAGTGATAGGAATTAAGCGGTGTAATTGGTTTATGCGTGGAGGGGAGAAAAGTTGGTTTTGCTACTGCTGCTGTTTATTTCTAACTTTACGCGGGTTTGGGTGCAAGCGGGTAATGGGTTTAGGAGTTTGGATTTCGGTTGAGATCCAATAGGAATTCTATTCTAATTATTTATATATATATAGAAAATTCTAAAAATTATATTGGTGTATACGGTTAAGCTAGCAACTGTCCAAAGGGTCTCTTACATGGAATAAATTAGAAAAAAATTATAATGGCTCCATAAATCCTCTAAGTGCTGAAACTTCTCAAAATAATATCTAATAAAATCTATTCTCTCTATTTAGCTCATAACTATTATAAATAAATAATAAAACAGTTTTCAGAATTTAGGGGTTTTATATTTTCTGACATGAGGGTCAAAGGAACTTGAAGCTGTGCTCTGATACCAATATGTTATGCCTCAATTCCGTGGAATCGATAGTAGTCCCCCGGCCGTGATGCCATGTGTGCCTAGGTTGTGCCCCGCACAAGTCTAAGATATTTTTGCATAACGAGCACATATTCTGAGTACACAGATAATTGAAACACAAGGTTAAAACATGGAAAAGTTTTCTTTATTGATAATGAATATCTATTTACAAACTCTTGAACGAGTCGGATAATTGCCGCACGGGCTTACAAAAGTGGACTCAAAATGAGATAGTCGTCCTGTACATTACATCATTTACTAAAGCTTCAAAATGTTAAAGACCTCCAGGCGGGACGATCGCTTTTCCACGGAGCTGCATGAGTTATGTTTGCTATCTCCTGGGTCTTGAAAATGCTTCAACTGAGGCAAGATCAGGGTGTGCCGGTTAGTGGACTGGAATGGGAAGTAGCTTCATCTCCTCGCAGGATCTCCTTGGTGCATGGAACCTGTTTCAACAAGGGTCAGCACATCGAAATACACTGGTAAACGCGAGCTAACCCAACTATACCAATCAACATATTATTTATATAAAGCATGCAGCTTATTTATGGTCTTTCTGTCTTGTCTTAGTTTATTTTATAAGCAAGCAATGATATAGAATTTACTGAATAAACATGCCACCGTTCGGTGACTTTTATCTGCCCGTCTGAACCACCTGCACAATACTTACCATGTCCTTCCCTGCCACTAAGACACAAGTTAGCTTGCACAGGTTTAAATATACGTGGGGATCACTGGCATGGTGCCATAAGGGACGAATTATAGTCTATGAACGAGGATGGTATGCAACGAAAGCAATTATGGCGCTACACGCCATCCCGTCCAGGATAAGAGACTAAGCAAGAGTTACGTCCGGATCGGATCGGTACCAGTGCCCCAGCGACCGTCCGCAGAAACTAAGACCTTGTGCACAAGTTGTCTGTGATCAAACGGCGTCTAGTCTAAGTTATTCATTTATGCAGTTTGAGGCAATACGATCAGGAAACAAATAGTATGGCATGATTTATTTTGCATAGTCTTCCTGATCAGTTTGTTGCATAGCAAGGTGTATTCTATAAATAACACAATTTATAGAAGAAGTATACATTCTAACTAAAATTGAAGCATAGGAAGAACATTCTAAACGAACTAGCATGCAATAAGGTAACCGTTCACAAGTTGATTGACAAGCATAAAGTATTCCAAGTCTATTTTATTTTATCTTGACATCATTTAATTATTATGGTATCGTTTGATAGGAACAAGCGAGAATGTAAGATTTTTTTTTTTTAATGTGAAGACTTGGAAGAAGGGTCAACTGAATCGAATATAGCCACTCACAAGTTGGTTGGTGAAAGGAAAGGAAAGATGTGCTTCAAGACTCCGCTCGCACGACGTCTACTGCACGATCACTTATATTGCCACGAACAACTGGTCAATACCTCTTCTACTCTTTCCAAGCTCAGAATTAAAGTACAGTTTAACAAACAAAAATAATAAAATCTATCAAAATCGTTCAAAAAATATAAACAAATCTGAAAACCAACTCAAAGCACGAAAGCAACAAGGCGACAGCAAAAACTAGACAAGAAAACTTGCAGCGGAGATGTCCCTCTTGACTTTGTCGCTAAGTCCATCCTCGGGGCACGATCCACTGAATATGGAAATCGATTCCGAAGAAGCAAATCCATAACGAGGATAAGATCTTGTTTCAATCTATCCCGATCTAATGATATCGATTTGTATTTCTTATCCGCGCTCCCCGAATAGGGGGAACGGGGCACCATATACTAACCAACTAATTGGAAGTTTCGTCCATGAAACTTAGGAATAGAACCTACTACTATGAAACAATAAAGAGAATCGTTCCCTCATCTCAGACTTAAGCTCCCAAGTAGATTCTTCGACCGAATGATTTCGCCAAAGCACGCGCGCGAGAGAAACCGAACTACTTCGAAGCAGCTTCTTTTTATAATCCAAGTTCTGCACAGGATGTTCAACATAAGTCAAGTCTGCCCTTAGGTCTAGTTGATCAAGATCCACCACATGACTCAGGTCGTACACGTACTTTCTAAGCTGTGAAACATGGAAGACATCGTGCACTTCAGATAGTGATGGTGGCAGGGTAATCTGATATGCGACCGGGGCATCTCGCTTTAGTATCTCGAACGGACCGACGAATCTTGGACTTAGCTTCCCTTTTTCTCCAAATCTGGTAACTCCTTGCATGGGCTAGACTTTGAGAAATATTTGATCACCTTGCAAGAACTCAAGAGATCGTTGATGCATGTTTGAGTAGTTTTTCTGGCGACTCTGTGCTACCTTTAACCGTTCACGGATCAAGCGAATCTCCTAGACGGTTTGCTCCACAAGTTCCAGGCCAAGAATTTGTCGTTCTCCAACTTTATCCCAACAGATCCGAGATCTGCATTTTTGCCCATACAATATCTCATACGGCGCCATCTGAATGCTGGATTGATAGCTATTATTGTATGCAAATTCGGCTAACGGTAGATGCATGTCCCAACTAGTCTTCAAGGCCAAGGCACAGAGTCATACATATCTTCTAGGATTTGGTTGACCCGTTCTGTTTGGCCGTCTGTCTGAGGATGGTAGGCGGGGCTGAACTTTAACTATGTTCCCATTGCTGACTGAAGGCTTTCCCAGAAGCTTAATAAGTATCGACCATCTCTATCAGAGACAATGGATACGGGAACTCCGTGGAGTCGAACGATCTCGTTGAGGTTGATCTGAGCCAGGCAATCGACACTTCAAGTACTTTTGATAGGCAGAAAGTGAGCTGACTTGGTGAGTCGATCAACGATGACCCATACGGCATTATTTTCCCTTTGCATCTTCGACAAACCAACAATAAAATCTATCGTTATATGTTCCCATTTTTACTCCGGTATAGTAAGGTTCTGCATCACTCCGTCCGGCTTCTGGTGCTCGGCCTTTACCCTCTGACAAACCATGCATTGCGACACGAACAACGCGACATCTCTTTTCATGCTGTGCCACCAAAATGTCGGACGAAGATCTTGAAGCTGTGCTCTGATACTAATATGTCATGTCCCGATTATGTGGAATCGATAGTCGTCCCCCGGACGTGATGCCGTGCGTGCCTAGGTTGCGCACCGCACAAGGCTAAGATATTTTTGCATAACGAGCACATATTCAGAGTATGCAGATAATTGAAACACAAGGTTAAAACACAAAAAAGTTACCTTTATTGATAATGAACATCTATTTACAAACTCTTGAACGAGTCGGATAATTGCTGCACGGGCTTACAAAAGTGGACTCAAAATGAGATAGTCGTCCTGTACATTACATTCTTTACTAAAGCTTTAAAATGTTAAAGACCTTCAGGCGGGACGATCGCTTTTCCACGGAGCTGCATGAGTTTTGTTTGCTAGCTCCTGGGTCTTCCAACTGCTTCAACTGAGGCACGATCTGGGCGTGCCGGTTGGTGGACTGGAACGAGAAGTATCTTCAGCTCCTCGCAGGATCTCCTTGGTACGGGGAACCTATTTCAACGAGGGTCAGTACATCGAAATGCACTACTGAAGGCGATCTAACCCTATTATACCAATCAACACATTATTTATATAAAGCATGCAACTTATTTGTGGTCTTTCTATCTTGCCTTAGTTTATTTTACAAGCAAGCAATGATATAGAATTTATTGAATAAACTTGCCACCGTTCGGTGACTTTTACCTGTCCGTCTGAACCACCTGCATAATACTTACCATGTCCTTCCCTGCCATGAAGACACAAGTTAGCTTGCACAGGTTTAAATATACGTGGGGATCACTGGCATGATTCCATAACGGACGAGTTATAGTCTATGAACGAGGAAGGTATACAACGAAAGCACTTTTGGTGCTACACGCCATCCCGTCCAGGATAAGAGACTAAGCAAGACACTACCAAAATATGATGAAATAGTGATACTTTTTAGCAATGTCATAATAAAACATCGCTAATATAAAGATTTCAGTGACTCCAAAAATAAACGTCGCTATACATCGCTGTTGGCGACGTATAGCGACGGTAATTAAGTTTTTTTAAAGAATAGTCGCTATAAGCTTCTTTAAGGTTGCTAAACGTCGCTAAATTTTTTAATTTAGCGACATATTTAGTGACATATATTTTTCGATTTTTAGCGACATTTTTAGCGACGTCTATAACTTCGTAAACTATTTTTATTAGCGACGTCATAAGTTGACATCGCTATACGTCGCTAAAATTTTAGTATAGATTTTGATTCCCCTCTTCTGTCGAAGACTTCCCCCAATTTTTAAAAAAACTCCTCTTCCCCCCTCCTCTCCGGCAAACTATACCCTCCGACGTCCTCCACAGCCACCTACTCCGGCGTCACCCTCCTCCTCCTTCTCCCCCTCCTCCTCCTCTAGGTAAACCCTAACTATCTCTCTCTCTCTCTCAGATACACATGACACTGACACAGACATGACACAAACACACTGACATAGACACGACACAGACTGTGAGAGAGGGTGTAAACCCTAACCCAATCTCTCTCTCTCTCTCTCTCTCTCTCTCAGATGCACATGATATGACACAGACACAGACACAGACACGACACACATACACACTGACACAGACACGACACAGACAGACTGTCACAGAGGGTGTAAACCCTAACCCGATCTCTCTCTCTCTCACACACACATACAGATGCACACGACATGACACAGACACAAATATGACACACACACACACTAACACAGATATGACACAGACTGTCACAGAGGGTGTAAACCCTAATCCTAACCCGATCTCTCTCTCTCTCTCTCTCACACACAGATGCAAACACGACATAACACTGATACTGACGCGACACGACACACACACTAATACATAAACGACACAGACACTGTCACAGAGGGTGCAAACCCTAATCCTAACCCTAACCCTCTCTCTCTCTCTCTAGACTGACATCAAGCCCTTAGTTGTAGTGCGATCAACTTGAGTGAATCTTACTCACAACTTATACCCATATCCATTCCTCACCTACACACAACCCCAGTTGATACACATAAGATACACAGAGATTCCCCCAATCTTCTAATGCTTGTTGTGATACTCAAGTTTAAAATGCAACTTCAAATTGCTGATGCCTAATATCGCACCCTGCTTTGTACGATAGTATGCACAGACCCTGTAAAGTCTGCCACAACACTCATGTACATATCAAATATGCATTGTCGGGTCTGTGCAGATGGTATGTGCAACAACCTCTCCCCATCTCACCGCTCACTGTGTTGCTTCCTAAATCTGCTGTCAACATGATATATACTCCTATGGACAGGCACTCCCCTATAACCAGATGACTAATACTTAAAGCACTGCACAAACCCTAACCCTAACCCTAATCCAAATCTGCTCAGTTGATACTAACTGATACACTACAATATGAGTATCCAGGATACCGAGTTGAACGAAGACGTATCAGTGCTAGGACTAGGTGTATCAGTGCATGTACTGTATTCCTGAGTATTCTTATGTATGTGTAGACAAGTAGGTGTATAACATAATTGGGTATTCCTGTGTATATATGCTAGGACTAGGAGTATCAGTGCATGTACTGTATTTAACTATGAGTATATACTTGAACGATGTCTATTCATTTTTGCAGAAGTATATATAAATAGATATGAATTACTATCTACGTCATTGTTCATGGAGGTACAACCGTCATCCTGATGACATGTGCGGTGTATGGGATGAATTCATTGAGGGTGTATAGAAGTTCCTGCAGTTCGCCAAGGCGTTCCCTCAGTACATGGATGGTACAAAAATTAAGTGTCTGTGTGTGAGATATCTCAACTTGAAAAATCATCCAGAAGTGGAAGTCACATATCATTTGTACTCGAAGGGTTTCAAGATAAATTACTATCAGTAGACCGCACACGGAGAACTTATGTCTTTAGCATCGGAGTCGGAGCCTTATGTGGAGTCATATATGGATGTCCACGACCACGCTGCTTACGATGACGGGTGGGTGAACATGGTTTTTGATGCGGCGGAGGCTAGTTTTGATCTAGATAATCATGATGCAGCTAAGGAGTTACCGAATGCCGATGCTGTGAAGTTCATGGAGTTGCTGAAGAATGCAAGGACTCCAATATAACCTGGATGTGAGGATTATTCACCGTTGGAGGTGGTTACATGATTGTTGAGCTTCAAGTCAGATTTTAACATTTTGCAAGAATGTTATAACCGACTGATGGATTTGATTATAGAGATCTTACCGGAGGGTGCAAAGTTTTCTAAAGACTTCTACCGATCTAAGAGGATGGTGAGATCGCTCTGGATGGAATACGAGAAAATCGATGCGTGTCGCAACGGGTGCATGTTGTACTACAAAGACGACAATGATGAAGATGCGTGCATATTCTGTAGTATTGATCGCTACAAGGCCACTGGAAGAGGAAAGTCTGTCTGAACAAAGAAGCCTACCGATTTGATGTACTACTTTCCTTTGACGCCACGGTTGTAGAGGTTATTTTTGGTAAAGGAGACTGCAGAAAATATGAGTTGGCACAGGCAGAAACAGATCGAAGGAGTATTGGATCATCCATCTGATGGAGAAGCATGAAAGCACTTTTATCGAGAGTATCCAAATTTTGCTTCGGATCCGCGTAATGTCAGATTGGGGCTCTCTTCCGACGGTTTTACCCTATTCGGACTTTCGGGCTTGCAGTATTCGTGTTGGCCTGTGATCGTCACTCCGTTCAATCTACCGCCTTGGATATGCATAAAGACTCCGTATATGTTCCTAACTATTATTATCCCTGGTCCGAACAATCCGAAGAGAAACATCGATGTATATTTACAGCCTTTGATAGATGAGTTAAATCAGCTGTGGAAAGTAGGTGCCAACATGTATGATGTTTCTAGAAAGCAGAATTTTCAGATGAGGGCAGCACTTATGTGGACCATCAGCGACTTTTCGGCCTATAGAATATTATCGGGATGGAGCACTCATGGTCGTCTCTCATGTCCATATTGCATGGACCGTACTAAGGCTTTTCGTTTGAAACACTGAGGCAAACCATTCTTCTTCGATTGTCATCGACAATTTCTGCCAAAGGATCATCCGTACTGGATGAACATGAATGCTTTTCGTGCCGACGTTGTGGAGAAGGCCAATCCACTGCCAAGGTGGCCCGGATAAACGATATGGGAAGAGGTAAAAGATTTACCAAGTGCTATCGAAGAGCCTGCTAAGGGGTAAAAGTGTGACAGATTTGGTCGCACCCATAACTGGGCGAAGAGGAGTATATTCTGGGATCTACCATATTAGAGCACCAATCTGATCAGACATAACCTTGATGTCATACATATCGAGAAGAATATGTTTGATAACATTACTAATACTGTAATGGAGGTAAAGGGGAAGACGAAAGATAATCCGAAGGCCAGGTTGGACTTAAAAGAAATATGTAGACGTCCTACATTCCATTTGATAGAGGAGGGGAATGGAAAGTTAAAGCAGCCTAAGTCAATTTTTTTACTGGAGAAGGAGGATAAAGGGAGAATTTGTAGGTGGATTCAGGGTCTAAAATTTCTAGACGGGTACGTGTCGAACTTGAGAAGATGCGTCGACCTCAAGGAGAACAAACTGGCGGGTATGAAGAGCCACGATTGTCACGTATTCATGGAGAGGTTAATTCTGATTGCATTTCGAGAATTCTTACCGTAGGTCATTTGGGATCCATTAACATAGCTCAGCATATTCTTCAGAGATCTTTGTTCTACTAAGTTGCTCGTCGATCGTCTAGAAAATAAGAGAAGGACATTGTGGTAATACTGTGCAAGCTCGAGAAGGTATTTCCTCCTGGATTCGTTGACTCTATGGAGCATTTGCCAATTCATCTTTTCTTTGAGACATGTGTTGGCGGTCCTGTTGGTTATCGGTTGATGTACCCCTTCGAGCGGCATCTGAATCATCTAAAGAGAAAGGTAAAAAATAAGACACGGGTTGATGGCTCTATTTGTGAAGCTTATGTTCTCGAGGAGATTACAAACTTTTGCTTGACGTAATGTTGCTACTAATAGAACGAGAGCTCTGAGAAACGACGATGGATATAAGGAATCTAATGACACAATACTGAAAGTATTCAATGCGTCCGGAAAGCCTTCGGGGAAAATGAAGAAGAGATATTTGAATGACGACGAGCTAAGGGCTGCTCAGTTGTATATATTACTCAATTACGACGAGGATGAAGTGGAGAAGCTAGAGGGGTAAGTAATTAATACGTCCACGTTTACGTCATCTCAAAGTAATAGCTATTATGCTACTAATCAGGGGTTGCTTTGTTATTTTTTAGCACTTATAATGATGAGCTGAGGTCAGTTAGACCCTACATAACAGACGAAGAAGTAGAATAAAAAATAAGATGCCATTTTCTTCTTGGTTGAGCGCATATGTAAGGAGCTTGGTATTTAATTTTTCTGTATGCACTTGCACAATAAATAACTTACTATTGCTACTTTGGTATTTAGGTCGATCGTCTAATAACACCCGAGACTAAATATATTAGAACTCTACCCAAGGGACCAATTACTGCCGTCAAAATATGGCCAAGTTACTGTGTGAATGGGTTTAGGTTCAAGTCAATAAATACTCTGATCAGAGACAGCTTTCTAGATCTTGATTCCACGAAAAATAGTTGTTTGTGTATCAAATCTTCGAACTACAAAGACGTCGATCCAGGCAATGATTTCTTTAGCATCTTATGAGAGATTGTGGAGTTAATATATAATTATGGCATATAACCTGCTAAGATCGTACTATTCAAGTGTGAATGGTTCGATCTGATTCAAGATCAAGATTGGAAAATTGACAAGCACGATTTTGTGGATATAAACTACAAGCGTAGATATCAAGGCTATGAACCATTTGTCCTATCAAGTCAGGCTCAGCTCGTGTACTTCACAACTTATCCTAGACGGGGGACATCAAGGTCGGATTGGTGCGCAGTATGCAAGACTAAAGCTAGAAATACCTATTACGTTGACAAAATAGCTTATCAGGAGGACGGGCTACCTCTTGTAACAAATATTATAGATGTGGACTCAACGGAAGTTACTCATTACACAACTAATAATGTAGAAGAGGTAGAATTATCCGAAGAGGAAGACGAAGATGAAGACGAAGACAAAGTAGATGAAGGTGAAGATGAGGAGAAAGAGGAAGATGAGGACGAGGAAGGCGAACAAGATAAATTTTATGAAGATGATTGAAAATAAAATATTTTGCCCGAAGATATGTACTATATTTTGACTGTAGAATGAACTATTTTGACGAAGATATGTATTATATTTTGAGTGCAGAATATACTATCCATTTAGACTTGTGACACCACTAGTTATTTACTGTACAATTCTATTAATGCTGTGAGATATGCATAACATTTTGACTGTAGAATGTACTATATATTTGTGTATTTTTTATTCATTAGATATTTTTATCAGGTATGACAGGACAATACGAAGCGTTCGGTAGGTCCCGAGGTAGACGAAATGCTCCTCCGAAACTGCCTACTATTGGTTCTGGATCTTCGGCGCCTAGTACTTTAGTATATCGACCAGTCACATCTTCGACTGCGACAACGTTACGTGGCAGCATTCCTGGGACAAGTAGTTCCAGGCCTGATAGTACTCCCTCGTCCAGCGTTCCTCCTGCTGACGGAACCATGGAGACAGATGAGCATATGGCGGAGGTTGAGCCGACGTCATCCCAGCATCAGCTAGATAGCTCCATGCGCACCTCCAGACGAGACGAGGATGGAGATTTGGGCCGACGGTACAAAGAAAGTCAATTATATGGTTTTGCATCATATATATCGTGTATTTCTTTATTCATCATATATTAACTTTTTCGATAAAAATAATTATCTCTGTATAGATATCGTCCCTCGTCGGTACAGAGACGCCTGGACACTTTCTGAGGTACAACTGTGGTGGACCTTGGATCAACTACTCTGATGCTCTAGAGGAGAGAAAGGCGTTCTGGTTTGTGCACTTTAAGGTAAAAGTATATTATATCAATAATATAATTTATGCATATTATATAACTTACTAAATTACTTATTGTAGCAAACATATTTTTATCCATCGCACTGGGCCGAGTTGATCGAGCAGATATTTTTTGCCATTGCCGCCAAGCTAATCCGTGATGCTCTGGATGACCAGAAGGCTCGTGATCGCGCAGAAAAATCAATCCAAGGTTGGATCACGCCTGAGCAGTGGACTACGATGAGGACTAGATTCGATGATCCGAGGTACAAGGAAAGGTCTGAGAAGGCCAAGGCGGCTAGGCAGAAGGCAGCAAAGTGGTGTGGTGGCTCGATTCCGATGATGGAACATTTCCACGTTTGGTATATTTTTTATTTCAGATATATTATTTTAATGCACGTACGATAAAATGGTAGTAGGATAAAATATTTAATTTTAGTACTAAATAATATATTTTTAACAGGTACAGAGGGGTGAGGATGCAGACATGGTGACCGTCTTCCTGACCACCCATCGAAAGGACAGGAATCTCATTGATGAGAGAGCCTCGCAGACCTATGTAAGTATTATTTTACTTTGTGTTAATTTTAATATAACTTAGGCAATTATCGAGTATCCAAACTTTTTTAGGCCGAGTATCTTAGGCTGCGTGAGCGGACGACTGCTAGTGCACCTACAGCGGGAGAGGTTGGTACTTTCTCGCAGCCCTCTCCAGCTCCGTCGACGGACGAGCAGTGGATGACCGCCATTCAGAGGGGTACGTACTACGGTACGGGATCCTATGGCGCCCTTGTTATGACGCAGTCATCTAGGGCCTCTACGGTATGTGCGCATTCTCCATAGCCCTCACAGTCGTCGACCCGAGTCCAGGAGACCGTTGACCGTCAGATTGTGTCTCTCTGTGATGAGTTACTGCGAAGGATGGATGCGCAGCCCCTGTCCCAGCAGCAGGTGGACGATGCAATTCTTAACGCACGATTTGATATGCTCGAGCGCAACATCATGGAGCTTCGGGATATGAGAGCTGATCTTATAGCGTCGACAGAGCACAGCTGTCCATGGGCGAGAGGCTGACAATGATGCAGGATTCAATGGTTCATAGCAGTACAAGACTGTTATCTACCATGGATTCATACAACCATCGACTACTATAGTTGGAGCAGATACGTCCTCCTGGTGCGCCTTCATCGACACAGACTCTACCGACGTCACTACCTTCTCCATCGACATCGGTGTCGATTTCACGGGAGCAGTATGATCTGTTCTTATCCCTAATGCGCACCGGTGGTCATCCTCCTGCAGATCCGCAGTAGTCCTAGTTAGGATAGTTTATTGATTGTTTATGTTTCAGATCTATGATATTTGATCATTTATGAATATTCTTTATTTTGAGGCTTTCAGACTTTATTTCTTGTATTCTTTACGACGAGGCTTTCAGACTCAGTTTTGTGGATATTTGTTGTATTTTTTACGACAAGATTTTGTCCTGACTCGGTTTGTAATCTTAATATTTTATTTTCTTCAAATTTTACTATATTATTCATATTAAATATATGTTAATTTACCGGTGTTGAGTGTTCAATCGAAGGGGGTCGGCGAACCCAACAAATTTAACGAAGGGTTGCTCCGGGTCTATTTGTACAAATTATGAATTCGTAAACTTTAGGAAGAATGGTTTGGAAACAATTCAATATTCTATTTTTTTAAATTTTTTATTATATCTTTAGCAACGTTTAGCGAAGTTTGTATACGTCACAAAAATATCGCTATAAAAGTCGATATACACGTCGTTATAAACGTTGCTAAAAATGTCGCTGATCATCACAAATTTGCTGACATGGCAGTATTGCCAGGTCAATATAACGTCACTAAATGAGTCACACAATGTCGCTAAAAAGAAAAAAATAAGCGACATATAGCGACACACAGCACGTCGCTAATTTAGCAACGTTGTGTCGCTAAACGTCGCTAATATAGCGACGCATTTACGTCGTTAGAAAACATCGATAAAGCGACATTTTGCGACATTTTTTCGGTCAGCAATTAGCTTAAAGGCGGCTTCATCGAAAGTTGCTACATACGTCGCTAAAATTATTTAGCAACCTTTTTTGGCCATTTAGCGACATTTTTAGCCGTCGCTAATTTGACTTATTCTGGTAGTGAGAGTTCTGTCCGGATCGGATTGGTGCCAGTGCCCAGCGACCGTCCGCAGGAACTAAGACCTTGTGAACAAGTTGTTCGTGATCAAACGGTGTCTATTCTAAGTTATTCATTTATGCAGTTTGAGGCAATAAGATCCGAAAACAAGTAGTATGACATGATTCATTTTGCATAGTCTCCCTGATCAGTTTTTGCATAGCAATGTGTGTTCTATACATAGCACAATTTTTAGAAGAAGAATACATTCTAACTAAAATTAAAGCATAGAAAGAATATTCTAAACGAACTAGCATGTAATAAGGTAACCGTTCACAAGTTGATTGACAAGCATAAAATATTCGAAGTCTATTTATTTTTATCTTAACATCTTTTAGTTATTATGGTATCGTTTGATCGAAACAAGCAAGAATGAAAGATTTTTTCTTTTGATGTGAAGACTTGGAAGAAGGGTCAACTGAATCAAATATAGCCACTCACAAGTTGGTTGGTGAAATAAAAGGAAAGAGGTACTTCAAGACTCCGCTCGCACGACGTCTACTACACGATCACCTGTATTGCCACGAATAGCTGATCAATACCTCTTCTACTCTTTCCAATCTCGGAGTTGAAGTGCAGTTCAACGAACGAAAACAATGAAATCCCTCAAAACCGTTCAAGAAAATGCAAACAAATCTAAAAATTAACTTAAAGCACGAAAGCAACAAGGCGACAGCGAAAACTAGGCAAGAAAACTTGCAGCGGAGATGTCCCTCTTGAATCTTCCGCTAACTCCATCCTCGGGGCATGGTCCACTGAATATGAGAATCGATTCCGAAGAAGCAAATCCATAACGAGGATAAGATCTTGTTTCAATCTATCCCGATCGAACGATACCGATTTGTATTTCTTAGCCGTGCTCCCCGATTTGGGGGAACGGGGCACCACAAAAGTGACCTCCGGCTCAGCCCACGACTTCCTACAGAGCTGGTCCGAGAATTCTTTTGGCCTAGGACTAGATTTGAAAGTGAGACATCTTAAACGAGTAAATAAAAAATATTTAATTTTTTTCTAAACGAATTTTATGGATTTCCTCTCGGATAGCAATTTTCTCAATCAATTTTTAAAAATAAAATCTTCTCAAAAAATTAACAAATAAAAAAAAATTAATTAGTTGAATAACCTTACTGACGTTTTTTTTAACAGTCAAACACGAAAAATAAAACAAGATCATTTGAAGAAAAAAAGATAATAACTATTAGAATAATAAAAGATATTTGAAAAAATACAAGTAAATTAGTTGATCTTGTAGTAAAAATTCTCTCAATGCATTTCTTTGTATATGGTTCCATTCATGTTATTATCATTTTGTTTACTAAAACTTACTATGTATAAGTAGGTATAGGCTCTCTTATGATCTTCTTTCTACTAAAGTCATTATTACAGAGTGCTACTTAAGTGGGCCTAGAGTCTGTTTTGACTTTTTTTATTATAAGGACTGATAGGACTAGTAAGTAATATTGGATCATATTTGAAAGCCTTATCTATTGAGAGAATTGGGGGGGGGGGGGGGGGGGCGAGAGGCTGACATAGGCTTAGCATAGGTTAATTATTTTTAATATCTCTATTATTGTAATTGTTCAGGCTGTCTGGTCGAATGTAGTTAAAATTTAAATAATTTTTTTCAAAAAAAAGGGACGAATTATAGCATAATTGCAAAAAAGGATAAAAGTTTTGATATTTTGCAATGAGGGGGATAACTCGCCAACTTAGTTGGCAGGATCAAACGCAACTGGGCACGCTCGCCAACTTAGTTGGCAGGGTCAAAGGGCTCTTCAACTCAGTTGGTGAGGTAGGGGTGTTGGGGGCAGTGCTCACCAACTCAGTTGGCGAGTGAGTAGGGAAAAAAAAAGGAGATTTTGGCCCATGGTTCCTCAGGATGGGGGGCGGGGGGGGGTTTGAATTATAGCCGTTGGCTTTTGTGGGAAGAAATTATAGCCGTTACACAATGGCTAATACAAACTTCTATATATTTTTCTGTCTCAACCAAATCATCCAGCACTCCCACTCTCTTCCCTCTAGCAAAGCCTCCAGCACTCTCTCTGTCTCTCTGCCTCTAGCAAAGCTTCCAACACTAAAAAAAATTCTGCCTGCAGCCAAAGTTTATCTGAGTTTCTTGTAGCAAAAGTTCTCAACCGTCATGGATCGTAGCGTAAGAATTGTATGCTCGCACGACGGTAAAGTAAATGGGTAAAATTACGAAGGAGAAGAAAGCCAATTTTTTTAACTTATCCGAATATTAGTTTTGAAAATATACGTAATTATATTATTGAATGTTGTTCTATTCATTACGATTTTATTCTGAAGTCTATTTTTGGTTATAATTATTTTTTGATAGATAGTGAAGATGCATGGAATTATATTCTTGAGATTAATTCACAATCATGGTATATAAAAATATATGATATTAAAGTAGAAGCAACATTATATTATAGAAATAGTGAATATTTTTCTGAATACCAGCATGTTAGTTCGGGTGCTAGTCCTTCTCAACAAATTGTTTTATTTTCCCAAGAAGGTCATTCATCAGATGAATCTAACCATGATGATGATAGTGACAACGACGATGGAAATAGTGATGATTTAGTTGAAAATGTAGATTATACGGTAGATGATGATGTTGTAAAAGCTATCACTGATGAAGTATTTAAGGGACAATCATTTCCTAGCCGTTCTTACTTTAGAAGCTTTATAAGTAATTTAGCAATTACATATAATTTTAGTTGTTCAGCTATTGTTATGAATAATGCTCATAAAATTATATATAGTTGTTATCAGCCGAATTATAATTGGAGAGTATATGTCAAGTCCATTAGAAATGGCGATATAGTTAAAGTTAGTACATTAAAAAATTGTCATTCTTGTTTAGGGAGACTTAGTACAGGACGTCATCGACTAGCTACCGCTGCATGGATTAAGACCATGATAATTAAAATTATTAGAGATAACCGGTCATGTAGTCCATCATAAATTATTAAAGATATATATAGGGAGCACTGTATACAAGTTAGTTATTCCAAAGCCTGGAGAGCCCGAGAGACGACATTAGCTAAAATTAATGGTAGTTATGGTGAGGCATACACTAGTCTTGAGGAATATTGTTATAGAATTATGGAGACGAATCCAGGTACTACATGTTTTATTAAAACTGCCGAAAAATAGCTTTTAACAAATTTTTATTTGTTTTAAGTCATGTATTGGTGGGTTTTTAAGGGGTTGTTTATCGGTTATTAATACTGATGCTATATTTCTTTCGTCTAAATATCAAGGTATCTTATTTATTGCTTGTGCTCACGATCCTAACTATCAATTATATCATATTTCTTATGTTGTTGCTGAAGGTGAGAATAGTGATTCTTGGTCGTGGTTTTTAAACTCTCTTAAAATATCTTTTGAAAGTTTTTTTTATTGATTGGAGTATAATTTTATTTATATCTGATAAGCAAAAAGGATTAATAAATGATATTCGTGCTATTTTTCCTGCATCTCCTCATTATTTTTGTATTCATCATTTTAAATAAAATATAAAAAAAGTTACAAAAGAACCAGCATTTCAACACTTGTTAGACTTGCTTGCTAGATCATATAATGAAACAGAAGCAGATAATATGTTTGATATAATTAAAGTCGAGAACATAATATTGTACGATTGGCTTATTGGTGTAAATAATAAAAGTCGTCGATTTGAACATTGGATAACAGCGTATGCTACTTGTCCTAGATTAGATATTAACACTTCTAATCTTGCTAAATATTTTAATAGCTGGATTAAGAAATTACGAGATAAGCCAATAACAATACTTCTCGATGATATTCGAGCCAAGATTATTACACTTCATGACAATCGTAGAAAGAATACTGAAAATATAGACACAGATTATTGTCTGAAGATGTTAAAGACTATGGCTTGTATTATCAAAGAGAAGAATCACCTAAAAATATTAGCTATTGATAGTTATATGTTTGAAATAATAGACCGTGCAACAAGTAGAACATATATTGTTAATATTACCGACAGATCTTGTACATATTTTAGATGGTACCACACTTATATACAATGTATACATGCATATTTTGTTTGTAGATATTGCAATATTAGTATTGATAGTTTTTATCCTACAGTATTTTCGACGGAGACCTTGAGAAGTGTATATACACAAAAAATAGAGCCAATTCCAATTTCCTACAAAATCCAAGCTCCTTTGGTTAGAGAAGAATTTGGAGTACCAGATGTAAGACGCAAAGCCGAAAGACAAAATAAGAATCGCATCAAACCCCGGGATTCATCGATGAGAGATATTCGTTACAGTAATTGTAGTACGATGGGACACAACCGAAGAAGATATACTAGTCAACCGAGAGAGTAAATAGAATTGTTCAATACAAACTTAAAAATATTGTAATAGTGAGTCTGATAATAAAAGTTGACAAATATTACAATCAAATATTGTTACATATCATACTTCTAAACATTCATCTACTCATCCTCCTCCTCGTCTTGCTGAATCTGGGTAGGTAGCGGTGCTGATGGAGTCAAAAAAAATGGTGTAAATATCTGGTAGCTTTCATCTCAGCATCCTGGTAACTAATGCCCGCTCTAGCAGACTCGTGACAAGGGCCCGTTCCAGCATACTGGTGACTAGGGCCAGCTCCAGCATAGTATTGGGAAATATCTCCAGCATATTGGTGAATAGGACTCGCTCCAGCATAATATTGGGGAATGTCTCCAGCATACTGGTGAATAGGTCCCACTACACTATCCCTCCTGCGACGACGAGAGTGTCTCTGTCGTACAAAGCCGGTCGGATAGTTTGGTGGAAGACGTGATTGTACTTGAGGCATTTCAGGTTCCCGCCTAATACCGAGATGATCAACACGAGTCACAAGTTCCTCAATAAGAAATCGACTTTGTGGGGGAAGATTTATCTTAGGTTGTTGCAAATATTGTTGGTATACACCACTCTGAAATATAAAAGATGTAAATTAATTTTTTATCATGTCTATGTATATATAATTTTGAAACTGTAATGAAGTCATACCAAATTTTGCATGCCATCGACAAAAGCATGCAAAGTAGAATCATCTACGGATCTACTCTTGAACCTTTGCTCCTCATATTTGTATACTCGGTTGCTCATAAGAGGGCATCCCCACTATTGCCTATAATCCAAGTTACCATTGTCTGCATAATATAAACAAAATTTGAGCAAACTATTTACTCTAAATCAATACGAATAATGAGTAACTTAGAACTTATATTCCTCAGCAGATCTTAGTCTGGGAGACATGTCCCTCACACTATAATTCTCGAACCGATTATTCCAATCAGCAAGGAGACCAAGGATTCGTTGTATTGCATTTGTTGGCTCATAACCGATAGTCGGTGGATCATCGAAAATTATTTGACTCATCCCGAATTGTCGAATAACACGGTCTGCCGGATGGTACATGGTAAACCGATCATATATAATATAATATTTGTGTAAACTAAACGAATATGATGTCCTCTTGATTTTTGGAGCATCATCTTCACATGTGTAAGGTAACCAGGTAACCTATTTAATGATATTGTATCAAATAGATATGATGTTTCTCTACGATCATAACTGTAATAATTTAAGGATATTTATCAGATATTTAAATAATTATCTCATGATACTACAGTGTATCAAATTGGCTACGATAAAGTGATACACTCCTGTATTTGTAGTGTTGATAATCCACTACATCTATGGGCCATCGTATAGCAACCGAAAAGACTCCAACATCACTGAGAATGCTAGCAACAGGCCTACCGATATAGAAGTACTCGTAGGACCAGAACTATAAAACAAAAATATAACATTACTGTAAACAAAATTTGTATTCTAATCTAACTAATTTAGGTCTTTTATTCATACCTGAATAAGTGAAATACATTCACAAATACTCTTGTGACTGGATCTCACAAATTCTGTCAAATTTGCGTATAAAAATGTTAGAGTAGCAGCTCCCCATGTATGCTGAGTGGGTTTTGTCAAATCATCCAAGAATGGTAGAAGCTGCACATTTACCATATTTTCTGATACATCAGGAAATAGAATTGTACCACATAAACAAAGCAAATACGCTCTAGTGCAACGAATGACCTAAAAATATTAAGTGTTATATAAACACTAAATTAAGTCATAAACAAATCTTACTAATTAAAATACATACCCATATTTCATCTACATCAACCACTCCGTCAATAGTGTGATGTAGGTCCATGAAGTTGCCACGAAGCCATGTAAACTTCACAAAATGGCCGTCTTTTATACCAGATGGAGGGGTAACACCGAGATACCTCCTGATCAGATCATATCCCTTTAAGTGGGGATCAAAATATATAGCGTCACCTTTAATATGTAACCCTAGTATATTTGCCACATCAAATAGGGTGATCGTCATCTCGCCGAATGAGAGTTGGAAAGTGTTGCATTCAGGCCACCAACGCTCCGTAAAACTTACAACTAGATGAAGATCATGGATTAAATATCTAATCCGATCTATATAGTGGAATCCAAAGGATTCCACCAAAGCCTTTTGGATATAATTTAGCTCCGACGTACGATAGTTTCATTCGGTCCGCCAATGCACATGGATCCGGGTTCGTAAACCAAGATCATGATCGTATAACTATAAAAATATATGCATTATATTTTATGTGCAAATTACTTAACTTGCAAACTTATAATTAAAAAAATTATCTCTCCAGTAAATATCCGACTAGATATGTGGTCTTCACGTTGCTTAATAGTAAGGTGGGTAGTCGGTCCACTAGGAATACGACCGTAATTTTGGTTAGCCATCTACAAAAAAACTAACTATGATCATTTACGACTAAAATATAATAAGTTTGTCAACGATTTAAAAAATGTCACAAATAATATGTTTATTTACATTAGTTTTTTGGGTTATTTTTTTTCCAGTTAATCTTGCTGCTTGCAGACATGAAAGTGGGGAAGAGGTGAGCGCTGTGAGGAGATGAGAGTGTTGTGAGAGTGCGGTGAGGATGAGGAGTTGGGGCTAATTTATAGAGGGAGTGGGAGGTTTTGGGGGGGTGGGGGGACGTCTTCGAGGGAGGGGGGGGGGGGGTCTTCAAGGGGAGGGTCTAGGAGGGTCTTCTAGGGAGAGGGAGATCTTCGAAGTTGCAGTGATTCCCGTGTGGACTGCCAACTGAGTTGGCGAGCGTGTCCAGAGCCCGCCAACTCAGTTGGTGAGTGTTTCTCGTTCTCTGTGTTGCGTTTGACCCCGCCAACTCAGTTGGCGAGTTGTCCCCCTCGTTGCAAAATTTTAAAACTTTTTTTCTTTTTCACAATTATACTATAATTCGTCCTTTTTTTTTTGAAAAAATCCGAAATTTAAATACCTTGTTCCATCTATATTAATCATCACTTGAGTCTACACCTGTTGGCCAAGTAGTGAAAATAGATATTTAGAGGTCTTTGGTTAGAACCAAAGGACTTTTAATAATTGTTTTGTTTAACAATTTTTTTCCCCTCCTGCTCATGTCTTGTCTGAAATTTCAGTATAATGTTTCTAATTTTTATTATTTTTAATTCTAAATTTTTTTCCCCCAGATTCAATTTCTATATCATGCTTGTATGTAAGTGACAAGAATATGCGTGCAAGAACCAACATTTTTAAGGATGTATGTACAAAATTGAAATTATGAGAGGGTTTGCATGAAAACCCATGTTCTATAGATTTTTGTATTCTAAAAAAAAAAAAAAAAAAAAAAAAACTCCGGGTTTCTATATACTATATAAGCCTCACAAACTGCTTAAAAAGTCAAATATGCAGATACCAATACCATATCTGCAATAAATAATTGGGAAGGGGTGTAGAATCCGTCACATTTATGAACCATGGAGAGGACCAAACATTCACGAGGGATTGAGGTGTGCAAACCATTTGTAGACAACGCAGTAATAAATTCCCCCCCACAAGTGTGATGACGCACCCTCCCTTTCCTTGCTATGTTACTTATTCCCATATTTATTGTGCAGAGATCTCAGCTGATATTGATGGGGATATAGTTATTTATTCTTTGCATTGCAATGTGGGGTGTAATGGAAAAGTGGGACAAATTGGTGGGTTGGTCACTGTATGCAATCATAGGGTGTGATAGCTACTGGTACATTGATACAGGAGGGTTGAAGTTGGGTGCAGGAATCATATATTCTAATTAAATAAGATCATATCATATGTTTTATTTGGTTGACATTCTTATACCTAGTATCCAATCAACATTTATTCGGGGTCGGATCCGATTGAGGTTTAGATTAAAGTTAGGGTCCAACCGTTTTGGATCTGATTCGGATTTGGGTCTTATCGTGTTGAGTTTGGTTTGGATCTGATTAGATTGGGTTAAAGTCTAGATTGGATTGGTCACATGTCAAATTCGGGTCACGGTCCAGATTTGTAATCTAAAAAGTAATAACCAGGGAATACGAACTTGTGGGCTAGATCTGGCTAGCCTGGGCCTAGATTTGACCGAGTTTGATCGGATATGGGACATATTGGACCGAAAATCGGAGCGAACCCAGCTTTGAAACCCAAAACCCAGTCCGACCCACAACCCGGTATAAACCGGCTGGGTCATATTCGAGTGCGGGTCGGACCTCGGTTGACCAATAGTTTTTGTTTAACAAAACCAAAAATTGTTGGGCTTTAGGATACTGTCATGTCCCAGATCCAGAATACTGGAGAGCGGAGGAATGTCTCAGCCAACCGCACCTTACGGAATACTGAAGTAATTCGCAATGAGTTAAGGTTGTCTAGAGACATGGGCTGCATGCTACAATCAAGTCTCATAGGGTCAAGAACTTATAATATCTCAATCATTCAATCAAGTAGCAATAACATAGAACATTTCAGAATAAGCTGTAAGGCGTCCCAAATGCTGCATCAGAAGCTTCTAGAGTTCTAGCAATACAAGTTGATATGCTACATACATAATCAAAAGTATACATGATAGTGAGTCAGCTGCAGTTTGAGTATAATACAGTCATGTAGGAAACTAGTGTCCAGATTTGCCGGCTAACAGATGCCAGTTGGCTAAACGCCCAAAATAATATAGTTTACAAAAGACGATCAGTGAAACAAGAAACCCACTCGTGACCCTCAACAACCATTCTTCTGGTGCATGCCATTAGTGAGGGAGAAGTAAGCTTGATCCTCAGGTGCTGGCTCAAAATTTGGTCATGCAAAATCAGTTGGGTCATACCCCAAATAGCAAGTACCACAAGTGAAGCACAAAATAACAAAATAAAACAAGATCTATAGCATGAGATTCATGAGCCAACAATCAATGGCATATATCTCATCCATGATATGATACGACACCCCTTCACCAAATAAGGACATGAAGTGTCCTATCATATCAAGATAGAATACGTCCCTTGATTATGGTCGAACTAAAATATTCTGCGTCGTAGTTTCGGTCCACCAGAAATATCGTAGCACAACAGCGCAACCCAACAACCAAACAAGAACATGAGTTAAACTATCATGCCGCAACAACCCGTGTCCCTAATTTCACTAAACAGAAGTCACAAAACATAAGCAGAGATACAATAAGGATAAATAATATAGCTTCAGTCCATTGAGTATCGTAACACAACATCACAACCTAACAAGCAAACAAGGACATGGGTTGAATCATTATGTTGTGATAGTCCACTTTCCTGGCTAGGCACCTATACAAGCAAATTAGACGGTCAATCATGTATTACGACTTAATATATGATCTCTGGGTTATCCCAGTAATGCAATATATGAGGATTCTCATATTGTGCCATAATCGAGCAGAGCTGGCTGAACAAATAATATATAAGCAAGAATATATGTAAATGATGCACCAGTCCCTCGTAAGGGCCCTGAGCTAATTAATAATCAGTAACAATTCTAGAATTTCTATAGAAAAGATATTGGCTCGGTCATATAATTAAATCAGATACTGCACTCCACTAGTACGGATGGTATAAAGTATTCGTGATGGCCAGCCTTTACTCCTATCTAATTTAGGAAGGTTCGACATGCACGATCTCGAGATATCGTTCCCTTCCAATGTTCTACAATTAATTTGCCTAGTTAACCCTAGGTTAGTTAGAATCTTATGTCGTGGTCACATGAATATTCCTTCTTAAATGCAACAATCATTACTATCTAGCCACGGCTAAAGTCACTGTCCAACTACCAGATCCGTGCATAAAAATAATAACATATATCACGTAGTAGGAGTATGTGGCATGATGACTCACTATATATATATATATATATATATATATATATATATATATATATATATCAAGTAGCACTCTCGGTGCGATCAAGTGTATCATCACGGATACAAGTGTCAGGACAGGAACAAGTTCTAGAATAAAGATAATGGATAAGTTATCAGATAACAAATTATTCAGGACATGATAGCCTAATACTGTTCACATCAATTTGTCACTTTATTATATCAATGAATGAGAATAAGAGTATTAGGAGAACCCCTCGAGATCAGATCTACCACTCTTAAACCAAATAAGGACCAGAGTTACAGAACGTCACTCGAGTTGAACTATGCTTCTTATTCTATCCAACGTATAATAAGGTGATCAATGAAAATTAATCTAATTAACAAATAAAATAACAAGTGCATACATGGCTACATCTACAGAGCTCAACATGCGCAGAAAATAGTAGGCGTATAAAGCAAGTTGGCGCATAAACGACCAAAACTAGGTTGACGCACAAACAACCAAAACTAGGTTGGCGCACTTTCGCAAGAAAGTGTTCGAGCTACAAAGGGTGGCACACTTTCTCAAGTTGACCAACATGGCGCACTTGACAAAAGTGCACGGACAAGAATAAAGTGCACTTTGACAAGAAAGTTCGCAAGCAAGCTATCTACAAGATAAAATATACAATCCGAGGTCAAAGCTCGACATTCAAAAAATTTATCAGTCGGGAAGCACACAAATCAATAATACAGAAATTGAGAAACCAATCAAAGCTTTGTCCCCCAGGAAACAAAGAGGAAAAGGTGCACGAGCTACCAAACGTAAGCAAAGTGCGCCGGTTGATAAAATATAGAAAAAGTGCGCCAGATGGTCAACTCAAAAAAAGTGCACGGACTGACTGTGGCACACTTTCCCAGGAAGAATTTTAATTTAATACGCACCAAAGTATGCCAACTAAGTTTTCTCTTAAAAGTGTGCCACTGACTCAAGGAGTGTGATTGGCACACTTTTGCTAGGAGACTGAATGCAGTATGATTAGTACGCACAAAGATTTGGGTCAACATACCAATGCACCCAAAGTGGAACATACGTATTTTTATGCCAAATGGGTTCGCTTTCATACTCTTCACAGAGCAATATTTTCTTCTCCAGTAAGCCATTTGGTACACATATTTTATCAAGTTTCAACACTGAACTTAGCTGGACTCGAAAACAAGAACGACCAAAAGCAAAGTTACATAAAATATGGTGCTCTACTCTATGAGCTAATTAGTTTTGTAAAATATAAAGTCTTGGGAGATCAATCCCCAAGAAAATAGAAGTAAATCCATAGACCCAAACTCTGGTCCATGTAATTTCAACCAAGAAAATCACGAACGACAAGTATTAAAGATGAAGGGGTGCTCGGACCAAACAACATGAGCTAGAAACAAACAAAAATTATTAAGAATTAAAAATATGCATAAATCCATGGTTCATTTATTGTGCAAGATGTACTTGCCTACAAAGGAAAAGAAAACCTAAGAGAGAGAAATGGACAGGAAATAATGAGCTGAGAGAGAAATGGGTGTAGGGTTGAGATATGGACCGTTGGATACTCAAATCCATCCTAGCTACATATGCTACCAACCCAACCAAAACCATTCTTCTCCACAACTCACAGGTCCTGTCTAAACAAAGGTCGAACAACCAACCAACATGCGCCAAAGACAACATGCGCCATAGCGCGCCGGAAAAGGAGGCTGACATCTTTATCCACCTTAAAAAATTTTGTCATCGAAATTCAAACTCAAGGATAGCTAGAGATATCCAGACAAGCTACAAACTAACTAAAAGCAATCTACACATATAACTAAGCAAGTATAACAGCACATATAATGAAGCGAAGCAGCATCATTTTACATAAGTGCTTGTAGATCTCAGAATAAAATATACAAGACATACAAAGAAAATATATCTTATGAGTCAAATATATGCGGGTACCAAGATCGAATATCATTCTCGCACTCCCATGTCGACTCCCCCAAGGAGTGGTGACCCCAAGCAACACGAACATGACGAATAGTCCGGTTCTTGCGTACCTTCTTTCTCTGATCCATAATGGACACGGGCTGTTTCTCGTAAGTTAAGTTAGTACCAATGACTAACTTATAGTGATCGAGGACATAACTCGGGTCTGGGACATACCTACGCAACTGAGACACATGAAATACATCATGCACTTCACGAAGCAACTGCGGAAGGGCAAGACAATAAGCAACATCCCCTACTCTCTCGAGAATGTTGAACGGTCCTACGTATCGTGGACTAAGCTTTCTACGAACCCCAAATCTAATGACTCCACGATCGCCGAAAGAAAACTCTAACGGCCTACGATGCTGATCTGCCTAATGATGATGACGATCATGATCTTGTGCAACCCAAAGCAGCCCCCCTGATCTTCCTAACTACTCCAATCGTTTGAGTAATTATTTCAGGCCCCAACATCTTTTGTTCACCAATGCTATCCCATGCCAAGGGTGATCCGCACTCCTTCCGTACAATGCCTCGAAAGGAATCATCTGTATGCTGGCCTGATAACTGTTGTTTTAAGAAAATTCTACTAAGTTGAGATCATCTTCCCAAGACCCACCAAAGTCTAAGGTATAAGACCATAACATATCTACCAAAGTCTGGATCGTCCTCTCTGAATGCCCATCTGTCTGGGGATGATACGCGGTACTGAATCTCAACTTGGTACCTAAACGCTCGTGCAAGCTTTTTCAGAAATGAGATATAAAGCGGGTATCATGATCTGACACTATACTCGCTGGGACTCCGTGCTGCCTTACTATCTGTTGCATATACATCTCCGCTACTGCTTTATGGACTGCCCTACTCGAAAGAAAAGAAAATATGCCACTTTCGTAAGTCGATCTACTATTACCCAAACTGCATCACGTCCAGTAGGGGACCTAGGTAAACCGGTCACAAAAACTATCGTATTGTGTTCCCACTTTCACTCTGGAATAAGCAGGAGTTGTAACAATCCTGCTGGCCTCTATTGTTCTGCGTTCACTTGCTGACATATGAGATATCGTAAAATGAACCGAGCTATCTCTCTTTTTATTTTGTTCTACCAGAAATATTGCTTGACATCATGGTATATCTTTGTGCTTCCAAGATGAATAGAATACTGGAAACTGTGTGCCTCGGTCATCACCTCTTGTCGGATATCTCCACTTTGAACACAAAGACGATTTTCAAATCTGAGTGTTCCGTCTTCATGAATTCTTAATTTCTTTCTAAGTCCTGACTCACATTCTGCACTAAGCTTTTTGAATCTGAGAATCTTCTACTTGAGCGGACTTGATCCTCTCCACCAAAGTTGACTGTATCTGAAGACTGACTAACACTCCCGTTTCTTGAGGTAACACTACTTCGATGCCCATCTCTTGAAGATCTTCTAGAATGCGCTTCTAAGTTGTCAAAATGAATGCGCTGCCCCTCCTATTTAGAGCATCTGCTACTATATTTGTCTTGCCTGGATGGTACTGAAGTGCCATATCATAATCACCAAATAACTCTAGCCACCTCCTCTGTATCATGTTCAAGTCCTTTTGAGGGAATATGTACTTCAAACTCTTGTGATATGTAAATATCTCCATCCGATCACCGTATAGGTAATGTCTCCACAACTTGAGGGCAAATACTACTGCTGTTAATTCTAAATCATGTGTTGTATACTTCTTCTCATGATCTTGAAGCTGCTGAAAAGCATAATCTATTACCCTTCCGTGTTGCATCAATACACATCGAAGTCCTCTCCCAGATGCGTCACAGTAAACCATGAATCCTCCTGATCCTACTGAAAGTGTAAGGATTGGTGCTGATATTAACTTCTCTTTCAACTTCTCAAATGCTGCTTGAAACTCTATCGACCAAACAAATTTTACCTCCTTGCGGGTTAGACAAGTCATTGGTGCTGAAATTCGTGCAAAGTCTGCCACGAACCTTCGATAATATTTTACTAATCCCAAGAAACTTTGTACATCTGCTACTGTCTTCGGGACTGGCCAATTCTCTACTACTTCAACCTTCTTGGAGTCCACTGATACTCCTGCTCCTGAGATGATGTGCCCCAAGAATGACACATGATCTAACCAGAACTCACACTTACTAAGTTTAGCATATATTTGATGCTCCCTCAGAACTTACAATACTTTCCAAAGATGTTTTTTATTCTCTTCTTCACTGTTGGTCTAAAAAAGAATGTCGTCTATGAATACCATTACAAATTGATCTAGGTATGGAATGAAGATACGATTCATCAAATCTATGAATATTGTTGGTGCATTAGTCAATCCGAATGGCACAACTAAGAACTCGTGATGCCCATATCGAGATTGAAATGATATCTTCGATATATATTGCTCTCGAACTCTCACTTGATAATATCCTGATCGAAGGTCTATCTTGGAGAATACTTTTTCTTCACTCAATTGGTCAAATAAATTATCAGTCCTAGGCAATGGATACTTATTCTTCACTCTTAAGACATTCAACTGCTTATAGTCGATACACAACCATGTCGACCCATCCTTCTTCTTTACCCGAAGCGTTGGTGCTCCCCATAGTGATCCATTAGCCCGAATAAACTTGTTTGCCTTCAATTCTTCCACATGATGATACAACTGGTTAAAACATCTGATAGACCTTGATGGAAACTGGATCTACTTCTGGTTTCAACTCTATACAGAACTCCACTTCTCTTAATGGGGGTAATCTGGGAAGCTCTTCCAGAAATATATCAAGAATTTTTTTAATTATTATAGGAAACTAACCTTCAACTCCTGCTACTGCTACAATGCCACCTTCATACTGATCCTTCAACGTCTTGGTGAAGATAAATTCTTTCTTACCCGAGATATTAAAAAAAACTTAACACCTACGGCAATCTATCGTCGCATGACTGTATCTCAACCAGTTCATGCCTAAAATAACGTCGAAGTTATCCATAGGGAACTTGATCAACTATGATTGGATATGCTACACTTATTCTACTGACTCCTACGAGTCCATTACTAGTGAGTATATTCAGCCTCTCTGATAATGCCTCAAACTCCAATCCAGTACATGTCACAAATAGTGCACATACAAATGAATGGGATGCTCCCGAATCAAATAATGCTATGACAGGAAAAGATGTAACAAGAATGTTACCTGCAACCACGTCACCTGATGCCAAGGTCTCCTCCCGAGATAGGGTAAAAGCTTGTCCTGGCCTTATGGCGCTCATGGAATACGCAGTTGTGGCCTCTGTTGTCCATACTGTTGATTCCTCTACTGGTTGTACATTTAAGTGTTCATCAACAATGGGCGCTGAGCCAATGGCCTGATCGCCAGTGCTAGTCCCCTATACAGAGTTGTCCCTGGTGCTTGTAAGACCCCTCATTTTGGAATATGGGTAATTTAGAAATTTATAATTATTTTTATTATTTTATTTAATTAGATAGATTTAAAGAATTAATTTTTAAAATTATTTTTAATATATATGACACTTTGCCATTGCTTTGATATTTTGAGCAATGCACGACCTTTTTTCTTCCAACAAAATTTATAATATTAATCATAATTGAGTATAATATAGTTGGAATATAGATGTTGCATTTATTTGATCTCCTTCATGGTCCAAAAATATTGACAAACATCTACAACCATTTATATTGCAAAACTACCCTTATTTGGCTAGTTGAACCCAACCGAGCCCAAATACCCTAATCGGGCTCTCAAACTAATTATTATGAGACATATACTCTATTCCATACTCATTCTCCATTATTTTTATATATATATTTTTTCATACTTAAAATCTCGCGCATGCACAACAATCCAATAACGCAATAAACGACTTAATTGAAGTACCGTTAGTGAACCTTTTTGTTCACTTACACTCAAACTAAACCAATATTCTCACAACTAGACCCAAGTGCACCCAAATCCTTAATAAGGGCTACACCAAATCCCTTAGATCTGAACCAAAGCTTAAAGACCATCAAAATCCTACCATGGGCCCAACAAACATCTATATAAGGCCTCCTCCTCACAAACTCTAACCCTAACATCTACTTTCCTCTTTGTGGCCGCCTATATATCCTCCCTCCTCTCTTCCACGACCACTTCAGCCTCTCCCTCTCCTTCTCTACTTCCTTTCCACTCTTTCCCAACCTCCACTTCATCTCCCACAAGCTGACAAGCCCTAGAGCAAGAGATTAACCACCCATAGAGCCGACTACTTGCTACTAGTTGTAGCTACTGTTTGCCCCCTCATAGCCCTCAAAATCACCTATAAACTGAAGATTTACCTCCTATATGAAGCCCCCAAGTACCTCCTCAAGTTTCGTGGAGGTTGGAGTCCGTTTGGTGCTCCGAAGGGTCCGTGTCGCGAGAAAGGACCACGTCGTAATCATATACGGGTAAGTCTTCCTACTTAGATTTTTTTTTCTATTCGCCATGAACCAAAGATTGTGTAACTCATGATAATATTAGATTATGAATAGGTATAACTCCATGCATGAGAAACCCGTATTTCTATGTAGAAACTATTCCAAGAAAATCGAACAATCATGACACGGACACGACACACCAATGGTAGACAAGGTTCAATGAGTATTGTTATGATAAATATATATCAAATAATTCTAAAAAATTATATATTATTAATTCAGAATATAAATATTATAATTATATAATTAATCATATTTTATGTCGATGGAAAGATTGGATGCAAAGACTACTTGACCAAGTTGCAAGAATATCTAGATAGCGTAGTTAAGATGGTTGCATGAATAATGTGATATAATTATTTATATATATAATTATTATTAAATTCTAGAAAAATAAATAATATAATTTTATATTGAAAATACTTTATTACTCAGGTTGGTAATGTTGCATGTACAAACTAGCATCAAGTTGCCAGAATACCTAGTCGACGCAGAACATTATTTTGTGATACGATTCTTGGAGGGTTTAATCTTAATTCCTAAAAGTGAATTTATATGTGTTTTAATTCTATAAATAAAGTATTTCAAATTTATATTTATGGTATTTGAATGTCAAACCTGAACCCTGAAGTTAAGGGCGACTAGCCTATATTTTGGGTGACTTTATGACATTATTTTGCTAGTAAATAGAGGTTATTTTGGAAGGAATAAATGGATAAATATTTTTTGAGATTAAATCAGAATATAATATAATATAAAATAATTTTTTATAAATATAAACCATACTAATGGACTGGCAATATTCCGAACAAGTTTCGGACAAAACTAGTCAACCTAAAGTAGCCATAATCTTGAAATATGTTATTTTGTCAAATCTGTGAATTTATTGTTAAAATAAAGATAAATTATATTTAACTTAATATTATATGATTTATTATGATTTATATTCATATCATTTAATTGGAGACTTAAACTTAAATTTTGGAAGTCAAAAACCAAGAAACTAGGTTCTGATACCCTGTAAAAGTAAAGTAAGATGTTAGGAATAAAATTGGACTTGCTTGTATATGGCATATAATAAAATTATATAATTAAGTTACAATTACAAGAATTCATGATTGGACCCTTAAGCAAATTAATTTATTGATAGGTCAATTGAATCCTGAAGGAGTAGACGCGGGATCATCTTTACCACCACTGACTGTAGAACCAGGCAAGTGTACCTTGCCAAGATGTTTACAGTTCTAAATTATTTATTTGATATTATTTATGCATTAGACATTATATTTGTGTGTCTTGGTTGATGTACTTATTGAGCCTAGGACCGTCATACGATACTTTGTGTCCGAACAAGATTCGGGTACTGACATCCCCTACGGAGTTGAGTATCGTAGTTAGAGAGTCATTCTTTCGAACCCATGATTTGTGCATATGTTATTTCCATATCCGACCAAAGGACACTGGACACGATATTCATGTGGCAGAGTCTTTCTCGGCTTGTTCGTGGTGCTTGGACTCTGGATAGGACTACATGATGCATGCTATAGTGATAATTATAGTTATACATATTGACTATGACTTGTGCTAATAGTTAGAGGTCATGAGCTTGCGTGTCTTGATTGAGATGTGAGGTTAAATTGGGTGGGGAGAGTCTTCATCGTGCTCTGGGCATATTTTACTTATTACTATTTATTGTGTATTAGGCTTTAGGTTTTCTATACGGAATCTAAGGTATTATATTTATATATACAGCTTCCTCCTGGTTCCCCCACACGGAGCCTTGAGTGTACTATTAGATTACGGAAGTGTCCCTTGAGATCTTCCATGAGTACCAGCTCATGGTACGATAGCATACTCTCATTTGCATATCACATAGTTGGTAGTAGTAGCTTTTCCCATTTTTATAACATTATACTGTTTACTTCTGGCTTATTATTTTTTTGTACCTTATTACGTCCCTTTTAGGACCTGGTCCCCTGCCAATCTTTACAGCATAGACGATTATGGAGCCTTGGGAGTTGTTGATGTGTTTTGCTTGTCATGCATGCATTGATGCCAGGTACTTATATCATTTCTACCGGAGTTATGGTTATTCATTCATATTGTTTATTCATCTGCTAATGTAACCTAGTTTTGTTATAGACTCATATTTATTTCTCGAGTCTATTCGAGCTTATGTGTTACTGGGCGGCCGACTTTAGCACATGTAGTTCATTCTTGATATTTTGTTCTTTATGTAGATTATGACAAAGATATTTTCAGTATTCTTAGATAGTTATCCTTATTATACAGCTTATACATATTTGGGTCGAACTAGAGTCTGGTCGAATGCGTACCTGGCATATTACGTATTCCTAGTCCTACATATTTGGAGACTGGGGCATGACAGTGCTGGCAGTGCTAACCGTTGTGCCGGTCCTTCATTCATCTACATCATAGGACAATTGGCAACCCGATGATCTGGACTGCCATATCGCATGCACAATCATTGTGCTACTCTATACACATCTTTCGTATGACCTCATTTGCCACAATACGTACATCCGATTGGGGCTCCCAATTGTTGTTGTTGCTGCTGCCTCGACTGGTTTGGCCGAGCTGGTGTTGTTGTTACCGATGCTACTGACCTCCTTGGCGCTTTTTCATGAATACGAATGCCAGAAGATGGTGCTAACATTCGTTGTGCTTATCCTACTCCTCCACTTTATTCACAAGACCTCTTCTGGCCTCCTGTCCTTGAAGCTAACCTCTGCATCGTCAGCTCATGTCGCCTAGATGCGATCAATACTTCATCGAAAGTCTGATAGTTATGGACCTCTACCAGTTGTTGAATCTCCAAATAAAGTCCATACTAGAATCTTATTCCCTTTCTGGTTCTGATTCTACCATCGTCGAAGCAAATAAGCTAAGCCTGCAGAACTCCACCATGTAGCTATCCACTGTCCTTCCAGACTGTTTGAGGTTGATAAATCTCTGTTGTAGCTCATACTCTGCTACCACTCGAAAATATTTAACCCTGAAACAGACCCTAATATTGCCCCACTAAATAGGTTGTCTTAAACCAACTTCTTCTGCTGCCCACCGATCTCTAACAAGGTCCTGGAGTTGTAATCAGACCTTATCAACTTGTTCCTCAACTGTAACCTTTGCCGCTATCAGTATTATTTCAATATTTTACAGCCAAGCATCTATGGTAATGGCATCCTCTGTGCCATCAAAGTACTTAGGATTGAGTTGACAGAATCTCACCGATGCCCCTGAATCTGTTCTATTACTTCTTTCCAAGGCTATCTGTAATCCTTGATTCAATAAGACATTCTGCTCTTGATGATGAAGCTGTTGACGTTATTATGTCGCCATCATTCATCGTATAATTTCTAGCAACACCAGTGTATCAAGTGCTACTGGCACTTCTGGTATGACCGGGGGTACTAAACTTCTGGTACATATTGTTTCTTGTGTTCCTCTGCGGGTTCTACCCTGATCCCTCCAGGTACAGGTGTTGCCTCTCACTGGGGGCCAATAAATCCTTGTCCTGCCGAAACTGCTCTTGCTCCACCTACCGATGCTGGAGAAGCCCTAAGGAAAAGAACACAAGATAAATCAAGAATATGACGAGAAATGATCGAGGAATCAATGGTACAGAAGTCAAGCTCAGTTTCGAGGAGACAGATTCAAAATTTTAAGTAGGAGTATGTTTGATTGAGACATCCTATGAGAAAGCCACCCAACAAGTCTGAAAAGAAAGCCATACCTACCTGGGCCACCACTAAAATCTTGTCATGCCCCAGATCCAGAATACTGGAGAGCGGAGGAATGACTCAGCCAACCGCACCTTACGGAATACCAAAGCAACCCGCAATATATTAAGGTTGTCTAGAGACAAGGAGGTACATACTATAATCAAGTCTCCTAGGGTCAAGAACTTCTATATCTCAATCATTCCATCAAGTAGTAATAACATAGAATATTTCAGAATAAGCTGTAAGGCATCCCAAATGCTGCATCAGAAGGATCTAGAGTTCTAGCAATACAAGTTGATATGCCAGATACATAATAAAAAGTATATATGATAGTGAGTCAGCTGTAGTCTGAGTATAATATAGTCATGTAGGGAACTAGTGTCCAGATTTGCCGGCTAATAGATGCCAGTTGGCTTAGTAAAAAAAGAAATCCACTCGTGACCCTTAGCAGCCATCTATCTAGTGCGTGCCATCAGTGAGGGAGATGTAAGCTTGATCCTCAGGTGCTGACTCAAAATATGGCCATGCAAAATCAGTGGGGTCAGAGCCCAAATAACAAGTACCACAAAGGAAGCATGAAATGAAGAAACAAAACTAGATCTTTAGCATGAGATGCATGAGCCAATAATTATTGGTATTTATCCTATCTATGACATGATACGACACCCCTTCACCAAATAAGGACATGGAGTGCCCTATCATATCAAGATATAATACGTCCTTTCATTATGGGAAAGCTAAAATATTATGCGTCATAGTTTTGGTCCACCAGAAATATCGTAACACAACAGCGTAACCCAACAACCAAACAAGGACATGAGTTGAATTATCATGTCACAACAGCATGCGTCCCTAATTTTACTCAACAGAAGTCACAAAACACAAGCAGAGATTCAATATAGAGAAATAATATAGCATCAGTACATTGAGTATTGTAACACAACAGCGCAACCCAACAACCAAACATGACATATGTTGAATCATCATGCTATGATAGCCCACTTTTCTAGCTAGGCACCTATACAAGTAAATTAGACGACAAATCATGTATTACAGCTTGATATATGATCTATGGGTTATCCTAGTAATGCAATATATGAGTATCCTTATATCGTGCTATAATTAAGTAGGGCTGGCTGAACCAATGATATACTAGCAAGAATATATGTAAATGATGCACCAGTCCCTCGCAAGGGCCCTGAGCTAATTAATAATCAATAACAGTTCCAGGCTTTCTATAGGAAAGATACTGGCTCGGTCATATAATTAAATCAGATACTACACTCCACTAGTGCGGATGATATACAGTATCCATGGTGGCCAGTCTTTACTCTCAGCTAATTTAGGATTGTTCGATATGCACGATCTCGAGATACCGTTTCCTCCCATTATTCTACAATTAAGTTTCCTTGTTAACCCTAGGTTAGTTCGAATATCATGCCGTAGTCACATGAATATACCTTCTTAGATGTCGTACCTTAATTATGGGCACTCTTGATATAAATACATATTGTCACTCAAGAGTTAAATCTGGATTCACCCAAGTGTGATGCAACAATCAATATCTAGACATGGTTAAAGTCACTGTCCAACTACCAGATCCGTGCATAAAAATAATAATATATATCACATAGCAGGAGTATGTGGCATGACGGCTCACTATATATATATATATATATATATATACATATATATATATATACATATATATATATATACATATATATATATATATATATACATATATATATATATATATATATATATATATATATATATATATATATATATATATATATCAAGTAGCACTCTCGGTACGATCAAGTGTACCGGCACGGATACAATAGTTAGGATAAGAACAAGTTCTAGAATCAAGATCATGGACAAGCTATCAGATTACAAATTATTCAGGACATAATAGTCTAATACTGGTCACATCAATTTATCACTTTATTAGATCGATGAATGAGAAAAAGAGTAGTACAAGAATCCCTCAAGATCAAATCTACCACCCTTAAACCAAATAAGGACAGGGGTTGGAGAACGTCACCCGAGTTAAACTACGTTTCATATTCTATCCAACATATAATAAGGTGATCAAGAAAAAGTAATCTAATTAACAAGTAAAATGACAAGTGCATACATGGCTACATCTACAGGGCTCAACGTATGTAGAAAATAGCAGGCGATCAAAGTAAGTTGGCGGACAACACATAGAAGTAAGGTTGGTGCATAAACGACCACAACTAGGTTAGCACACAAACGACCAAAACTTGGTTGAGGCACAAACGACCAAAACTAGGTTGAGGCACAAACGACAAAAACTAGGTTGGCGCAGTTTCTCAATAAAGTGTGCAAGCTACAAAGGGTGGCACACTTTGTCAAGTTGACCAACATGGCGTACTTGAGAAAATTGTGCGGCAATAATAAAGTGCACTTTCACAAGAAAGTATGTAAGCAAGCTAGATACAAGATAAAATACACAATCCGAGGTCAAAGTTCGACAGTCAAAAAACTCGTCAGTCGAGGATCACACAAATCAATAACACAGAATTTGAGAAACCAACAAAAGCTTCATCCCTTAGGAAATAAAGAGAAAAAGGAGCACGAGCTACCAAACGTAAGCAAAGTTCACCGACTAATAAAATATAAAAAGAGTGTGTCAGATGGTCAATTCGAAGAAAGTGCGCGGACTGACTGTGGTGTACTTTCCCTTGGTTTTCCAGGGAGAACTTTAATTTAATATGCACCAAAGTGCGCCAACTGGGTTTTCTCTCAAAATTGTGCCACTGACTCAAGGAGTGTGACTGGCGCACTTTTGCTAGGAGACTAAGTGCAGTATGATTATTATGCATGAAGAGTTGGGTCAGCACACCAATGCGCCTAAAGTGGAACATATGTATTTTTATGAAAAAAGAGTTTCTCTTACATACTCTTCACAGAGCAATATTCTTCTTCTCTAGTAAGCCATTTGGTACACGTATTGTATCAAGTTACAGCACTAAACTTAGCCGGACTCAAAAATAAGCACGGCCAAAAGCAAAGTTACATAAAATATGGTGCTATACTCTATGATCTAATTAGTTTTATAAAACACAGTCTTGGGAGATCAATTTCCAAGAAAACAAAAGTGAACCCATAGACCCAAACTCTGGCCCATGTAATTCCAACCAAGAAAATCAAGAACGACAAGTATTAAAGATGAAGGGGTGCTCAGACCCATCAACATGAGCTAGAAACAAACAGGAATTATTAAGAATTAAAGCATGCTTAAATCCATGGTTCTTCTCTTGTGCAAGATGTACTCGCCTTCGGAGGGAGAGAAAATCTAAGAGAGAGAAATGGAAAGGAGATAAGAAGTTGAGAGAAAAATAGAAATATATAGGTTTATGTTTGAGATGTGGACCGTTGGATTACTCAAACCCATCCTAGTCACACATGTCACTAACCCAACCAAACCCACTCTTCTCCACAACTCATGGGTCCGGTCTAAACAAAGGCCGGACAAGCAACTAAAATGCGCCAAAGTGCACCAAAGGCAACATGCGCCATAGTACTCCAAAAAATGGGGCTGACAGATATGGGCTTTGGGCATTGATTTTATAAAATAAATAAATTTAGAAACAAAAATAATAATTAATAAAAATAAAAAAGTGTATTAATTTTTTTTGATAAATTAATGACATTTTTATTTATTTTTAGAAAAGCTGAAAGAGTGAAAGTATAAATTTAGTCTTCAATCCTCAGTGTTCTTGTCCAGTTTTTTAAAATATTTATTACGGTCTTCAATATCTTCAAATCTTCAATTTTTAGGAAAAACTAATCCATGTCTGTAAAACTTTGTCGCTTCATTCATCAGCTCCTTTGAGGTCATCTATAGTAAGTGTTTGCCATTAAATTCGAAGTTTAATAGAACTTGATTTAATTAACAAACAAAAAAAGTACAGAGAGGTCCTAGAAGACAGTCTTAGTACAAATTTGTTTTCTAGGAGATGACGATGGAGGGTTAGGAGTGTAGGACCTCTCTTTAATTCGTGGACAATCCGATGCAGGAGGAGAAAGCTCTTCTCTTTTGCTTGAATGTAGGTTCGCAGATAGCCAGCCCTTAGAATATTCAAGTTGATCCTATTTATAGCTATCGTGCTGATGGGCTATGGATGCTGCATATGGCTTTGTTTGGTGGCTGCATAAGGATCCTTCAACAGAATAAGGTTGCAACTGTCGCCGTATGCCATGGACCGATTGCTACGTGATCTTGGTTGAGATATGCTATTGAAGAGATCTCAGAGTTGTTTTTAACCCGTTGTATGCGTGACTTGGTCAGATGGACACATAGTCAGCACCAACTGTATCTCTGCAGTTGTAACAGAAAAATCTTGTGAGCTGGAGGCCGTATAACAACTTGGCCGCATGATAGCGAGGCCACATGAGTTTTGTAGCCGCATACGTGCTCATATTTGGGCCTTGGTCGAATGGACACTCTGGCCGTATGTTAGTAAGGCCGCATAGGGCATTACGGTTGCATATGCGTCCTTTTTGGCCTTGGTTAGATGGACACTCAGGCCGCATGGTGTCGTTGCCGCATGGTCGTCCAGGTCGCATGCTTGTCGAGGCCGCATTTGTGCTCTCATCTGGCTTTGGTCGAATGGACACTGCAGCCACATATTGTCGAGGCTGCATATGGCCTAAGCCGCAGATGAGAGGACACGTAGCGTAGCGCGTCTATCGAGGTCATTAATACAAATGTAACTTTCTATCTTTTTGCATGCCGCCCCTTTCACGAATTTTAAAGCTTTTAGAACATTATGTCAGACATTGGAGACTGTGTCAGGAACTCATTATGCGGCCTATTGCTCCTTGGTTGCTCTGGATGTATGTAGATTATTATGCGGCTTTCTATCTGGCCGCATATATCATGTTTTATGCGGCATGAGTTCTATGCGGCCTGTAGATTTTTTATGCTTCTATAGTAAGATATTGAAAGTTAACTTCTTTAGTATCGATACTTTCATTCAGTTTTTAAAAATCGGACCGGAGATCAACCCGGCCAAGGCACATGGTCGGGTTAAACCGATTTGACCAGTTGGCTCAACCACTAGCTTAACCTAGGCTGCCTAAGCTTAATCCTTTGTGGACACTTATTTTTTCAAAAAATATTCATGTACCAATTTTGAAAAAAATAGTGGGTCCATACTGAACCAGATCAAAAAAGTTACCAGTTCACGAGTCAACAGGTTGAACCAGACGGTCCAGTTTTTAAAATACTGCTTTCATTTCTTAAGTGTTAAGTTCATTTTTCGTACGAAATCAATCTTGAACGCAAACGCAAATATAAACTTCCAAAAGATCTAGAAGAATCGTGCTTCTTTTCTTATTTAGTATTCTTGAACCTATAATAGAACAATATTCTAAAGCTACCTTCCAAAATCGTTAGAAGATCATTTTAGCCAAAGAATATTTATAGGATAAGTTATTTTATGTGTTTTTTATCACTCTAAAATTTTAAAAATTTGATCCAAAATTGTTCTTATCTTGATTATTGGAGTTTAATTACAAGGACAATTCTTTTGTTGGGAGAAAAAAAATTATTTTTGTTACTTCCTTTGTACTATATTCTTAGCATAAGTTAACTTAGAAATTAAACCATAGACTAGTACTTTGAACATTTTAGCCGGGTCGGTTCAATATAACTTTTTCTTCATAAAACTGATTAAAACATCTAAATTTCTTTAATTTCTATCTTTAAATGCTTATTTCAATGTTCATATTGTCATACAAATCTTCTAACACTATAAATACACCATCTAATTTTATTGTAGGATCAAAAATCGCATGGAAACAATATAAAAGAGTCATCACGCTAATATTGTAAAATTTTGCTTCAATTTTAGAAATGACATAATAAAAAATAAGAACATTTCTATATTTTTAAATAAATGTGAAATATTAATTGTCTCTGTTAAAACTAAAGGAGAAGTTAGATAATAAACTTCGGATAATATATTGTAAAAAAATTCTAGAAATTCAAAAACTGAAGTATTAATTAACCAATCATTCTTAGTTACATGGTAATCACTACTTGAACTTGCATTAATATAATGTGTAATAACTAATTTATATTTAATACCCGAATTCAACATCAAATAGATAAAATTGTATCTATGTGGTACATCATTAACAAACACCTAAATCTCTAATCATATTGTGCACATAACGTTTTAAACTCTTATTGCCTACTTGGAAAAGTATTCAAACTAATTAGACGATGTTATAATATTTTCTAAATTTGTTTGAAAAAACTAAAGGTATTTTTGTATAATTAAATTAACAGTTTTTTTGAATTTTTTCTTCAATATCTTTGTACCGTCATTTTTTTTCATTTACAGTTTTTTTTTGTATTTTTTGCATTTTGCACCTCTAGGTATTAGTTATTGGTTGCCCGGAACTAAAACTACATTTCCCTCACCATTTATGACAAATAATTCAATAAAATACTCCAATAAAATCAATTTTGTTCTACTTAGGACAATACTGTTAATGATAAAGATATTTGTACATAAATATCAATATCTTGGATATTATTATATTGTAATCTATAGGATCCTAATATAGCTACTATAGATGGTAGGAGATTAAATACCTACTATATATTGATAGCAAATTAATTACTAACATAAATGTTAATATTCTAGGTACATGATTGTAGGAGATTAATTACCTATATAAATGTTTATATTCTAGATGAATGATTGTAGAAGATTAATTACCTACTATATATTGGTAGTTACCTATTCTAGATTGATTGTATTGTATATATTCATTTTGATTCAATAAAATGACTATGCCAAAATTTTACCAATATTATTTCCTCCCTCAAATTCAGAGCATCAGTTCCTGAACTTCTCTCATTCTTCCTCATAAAAATCCTAACCTTTCTTGATCCTCTCTGCCGGCAACAATTGCCACTCCTAATACCATGGCCAACTCTCAACCGAATGGGTCAAGGATCTAATATTCGTCGGGATGCATACCAACCAACTCCAATATGCGGACTGACCATCCTTCTCCTCAGACTATATTGGAAAGTGTCAAGGGTGTCGTTCTCAAGGACACACAGTTCAATAATGTCCTTTATTTTGCTTGACACCAACAAATATACAGTCTAATCCATAATGAGCATCTCGATAATGGCAATCTCAACCTCCAGCTCAATGGCAACAACGTGCCAATGTTGAAAAAATGGACAGCTCTGAAGATACCAATTGGATCCTAGATAGCAGCGCATCGCACCATATTACTACTAACCTGAGTAATCTCTCAAATCATGCTTCATATTCAGGGACTGATGATGTTATAATTGACGATGGCACGGGTCTTCCTATTTCGTATATTGGCTCTATATCTCTACACACTCCCTCAAATACTTTCTCACTTCCCAATGTGCTTTGTGTACCTACCATGCGTTAAAATCTTATTTCTATTTCTCAAATTTTTTAAATTTAACAATAGATCCATCGAATTCTGACCCTCCTTATTTCTTATGAAGGATATTCGCACGGGGATAACACTTTTACAAGGACACACTTAGGATAGTGTGTATGAATGGCCTGCCCGTTCTATTAATTCTTCTTCATTGGTCACTTTCTCCAGCATCAAGACCACTTCGTCCGAGTGGCATTATCGCTTAGGTCATCCATCGTAGTAAATTCTTAGGCATATATTTTTGATTTACGATTAGAAGTCTCCAGTCCATCATTTCTAAGTTTCAATTGCAATGCATGCCAATGCAATAAAAGTCACAAGTTACCTTTCTCTATTTTCACTCTTGTTCCAACTTATCCACTTGAAATAATATTTTTCAACGTGTGGACCTCTCTCGTTCATTTAATTAATGATTTCAAATATTATATTACTTTTATTGATCATTTTATAAAATATATATAGCTTTATGCACTTAAAAGAAAATTCGATGTCTATGGCGTTTTATCTGCTTTAAATCACTGCTGGAGAATTACTTCATTCAAAAAATTATCACGCTTTATTCTGATAATGGGGTGAATATCAAGTACATTCATCATACCTCAGTTTTAATGGGATATCTCACCTAATCTTACCTCTGCATACTCCTGAGCACAATGGGTACTTTGAACGTCGTCATCGCCATATTGTCGAAAAAAGCTTATCACTCCTCTCACATGCTTACATGCCTTTGTTATATTGGTTATATGCATTCTCTACTGCTGTTTATCTCATTAACCATCTACCCACTCCCACACTCTAACTTCTATAAACATATGAAAAGCTCTTTCTCACATCTCCCAACTACTCCAAACTTCAGAATTTTGGCTGTCTATGCTATCATTGATTGCGTCCGTATTCATCTCACAAGCTATCTCCCCGTTCCATCGCATGTGTCTTTCTTGGTTATTCCTCCACCCAGAGTGCCTATCTTTGTCTTGATCTAGGAACCTCATGTCCCTACACATCTCGTCATATTAAATTTGTCAAGTCAATTATGCCTTTCAAAACCATGCACCTCAACCTTCCTCATCCTTCCTCTTCCACATCCTATGTTTGGATCCCTTCTGAATCATCGGCTCCGGTCACCATCACACCATCTGTCACTTATACACCAGCCCCTCAAGCAAAATCTACTCAATACTCCACAATCATACCTACTAAAATAATTCTTCATCCAAAAGTATCCCTCTTACACCAAACTCGGGACTCCACCCCGCGACCCCATTTTTACCATACCATCCCACCCAACCCCCATCCCAAACTCCACCTTATATATCCAACTCACCGGTACCCCAATTATCTCACCCTCCAGACCTGACACATATTCCTTCTCTACCTTTTGAATCCAACTCACCCGTACCCCAATCTTTATACCCTCAGACCCAACACATATTCCTTCTCCACATCAGGGTATAGTTACTCGATCCAAAAATAATATCCATAAACCAATCAAAAAACTCAATTTTACTACCCAACTTTCTACCAAACCTGACTTTGAACCCTCTACAGTGATCCAGGCCATCTAAGATCCCATATGGGGTTAGGCCATATCTGAGGAGTATGATGCTTTTGTTCGGAACAGAACTTGGGACCTTGTTCCCTCTCACCCATCCCAAAATATCATTGGTTGCAAGTGTATTTTTTGAACTAAACGGTTATCTGATGGTTCTGTTGACAGGTACAAAGCACATTTAGTTTCCAAAGGTCCCACCAATGACCAGGTGTTGACTACCATGACACCTTCAGTCCTATAACCAAACCAACAACAGTACGACTTGTTCTCACTATTGTCGTCACTCTTGGTTGGTCCATATGCCAACTTGATGTCAATAATGTATTTCTCCAAGGCACTCTATCTAAGGATTTTTTATGGCACAACCAAAAGGATTCGTTGACAAAGATCTTCCTCATCATGTCTACAAACTGCGCAAAGCAATATACGGTCTCAAATAGGCCCCTTGAGCATGGTGCCTTGAGCTACGTCAGTTCCTCATCAGCTCTGCCTTCACTAACTCTCATGCTAACACATCGCTATTTGTCTTCAATGCTTCATGCGTCATCATATATCTTTTGGTCTATGTTGATGATATCATTATCATAGGAAACAATGATGCACCAGTATAAAAGTTTTTTCATCTTCTCTCTAATAGATTTTCCCTCAAGGATCTTAGTCCCCTTTCATATTTCCTTGGAGTTAAAGTTATTCCACATCCACAAGGAATCTTTCTTTCTCAGCAGTGATATATACATGATTTTCTTTCCCGCACTCACATGATCGATGCCAAACCTGTATCTATGCCACTTGATACTACTCCAACACTTACTCTTCATTCTAGATCATCTCTCTATGATCCAAATTAATACAGAGCATTTGTTGTCAGTCTCTAATACTTATCAGTTACGCGTCCAGACATTCCGTAAACTATCAATAAAATATCATAATTTATGCACTACCCCAAGACTGATCATTAGAATGCAGTAAAGCATCTCCTATGGTATCATTGTGGTACTATTGCTCATGGTGTTATTCTCTATAGAAATTCATCCCTGTCACTATATGCTTTTTCGGATGCCGACCTGGGTAGAAACAAATATGATTTCACATCAATAAGTGCCTATCTCATCTACATTGGTCGCAATCCCATATCATGTAGTTCAAAGAAACAAAGGATCGTGGCGCATTCTTCCACCGAGGTTGAGTACTGAGCTGTGACAACCACCTCTATAAAAATTTCCTGGATTTTCTCTCTACTCAACGAGCTTCATGTCTATATATCTCAACAAACGATTATCTACTGTAATAACATTGGTGCAACAAATATGTGCTCAAATATGGTATTTTATTCTTGCATGAAACATGTTGCTATTGACTATCACTTTATTCGAGAGCAAGTTAAAGGAGGTTCTCTTTGATTTGCCCATGTTTCCTCTGCTGATCAGCTAGCTAATGCGCTCACCAAACCTTTTTTCCGCTCTCGCTTCCAACAATTGGCGAAGAAGATTGGAATCACCTTACGGTGCTCCATCTGGTGCTCCATCTTGTGGGGGCATGATAAAGATATTGGTACATAAATATTAATATCTAGGATATTATTATATTATAATCAATGTGATGCTAATTTAGTTACTATAGATTGGTTGGAGATTAAATACCTACTATATATTGATATGAGATTAATTACCTGCATAAATGTTAATATTCTAGATACATAATTGTAGGAGATTAATTACCTACTATAAATTGGTAGGAGATTAATTACCTACATAAATATCAATATTCTAGATGCACGATTGTAGGAGATTAATTACCTATTATATATATTGGTATTTTCCTATTCTAGAATGGTTGTATTGTATATATATTCAGTTTGATTCAATAAAATGAGTATGTCATAATTTCTCCAATATTATTTCCTCTCTCAAATTCAATAGTTAATACTTCTATTTTCGGGAGGTGACATTTATGTATGTGGTCATTCGTTATCTAAAGAATTAGCATAAAAATTGTTAGCAAAAGTATTTTAAACACTGTAACAATGTTCCAAAAGAGTATTAAAGGTTTGGTTAGAACTAGTAACTTCATTAAGATCCATACTATATATTTTTTAAATTGTAATTAAAAATAATCAATTTAAAGATCAAAATTAAGTACCTATATAATATAATAATAAAAAAAATCCTTAGATCTTAACTTGATTTCTTAAAAAGTCGAATGTAGAATTGTTGCAACTTGGTAGTGGTCGACCAAACGAAAACTTACAAATTTCTCGAAATCTTGATTTTTTCTTATACTTAAGTCTCCAGAAAATAGCTACTTCACCAAATATAACAAAAGATTCACTACAAAAATATAGAGATGTAGCGAAAGAATTTTTTTGTCACTAAAATGTCTATTTCCTTTGTTATTTTAATATAGCAACGGATTAGCGACAAAAATATGGCGTCACTAATTTAAGGGTCAAAGCCACATTTGTTTTAGCGACGAACTTAGTGATGGTAACTCAGCGAATGATTATCGACATATTATTTATGTCACTGTGTTTGGTGACGAATTAGCGACGAATTGGCGAAAAAAATGTGAGCCTATTTTTACCAAAATTTCCACAAGCTCACCGACTGAATTTTTGTCGCTAATCCGTCGCTATCGACGATGGACATAGCGACGGATTTAGCGACTATTTCTGATACAAATTTGCTACATTTTTGGTACCACACATATTTAGCGATGATATTTTTAGCCGCTAAAGCGTCGCAGATCTGTCACGAACCTAGAATTTTCTAATTTTTGTTGCTAATTCGTCGCTAGTCCATCGTAAAATATAAATAATTTTTTTGCAGAATAGAATCACTTACTTCCTGCTCTTGTTATATTGTACAAAATAAATCAGAGATTCAAATACAATCAAATATATCAAGTACAATAGTACAATAGAACTTAAATACAAGTGCATATCCATAAATTATCATACACTATCATAATCCAAATATATAAAGTTATATAAATAGTACATCCAACAAACTATCAAATTACCAAAAAACTAAAATACATCATGTCGACGATGGAGACGGAGGCGGCGTCGGCTATCGGTTTGCCATGTACTGCGCCATTACCACAACGATGACCTGCTATAGATCCTTAAGAACGATAGGTGGAGTAGCAGAAGAAATCGAAGATAGAGCCGGAGGAGCTGTCGGAGTAGCTGGAGTAGCCATCGTCGAAGCCGTCGAAGGAGTAGGAGATGCAGGATTACCAGAATCTGTCAGTTGTCTAACTTGCCTCTGTTCCTCTAACAGATTAGTAGTGATCTGATCCAAACTCATAGCACTAGAGGTAATATCGGGGCCGGGTTCTGATAGAGCTGGAGTAGCCATCGAAGGAGCTCTAAAAAAAATCTACGACTGTATGTCAACGATCCAGTCCCGTATACGCTGCCGCCTTTTCCTCTCTCCACAGCTTGTACCCACCGATCGTTTCTCTTAGTCGACGTACAGCTCTCAGTCCCACTCTCCAATATCTCATATGTCTCTTATATTTATTTATGTAAATAGGTTTAGATATCGTAGGTTAGGATTAATCTTTTTATTGACTACAACTAAGGTTAGGTTTGTAGTTATATTTAGATATCGTAGGTTAGATTTAGAGTTAAAGTTTTTTGATTTCATAGGTAACAATATTAAAGTTAAGGTTAGATTAATAGGGTCAACAAATATAGTTAAATTACGTATGCAAAATTTTATAAACACAACTTACGTATGCTTTTGCTGCCCGCTCATCTACAAGCTTCCCATCCTTCTTCCTTTTGTACGTTTGCTGGAATATTGTGGGAAAGTTGATGGTCTTCGAGTCTCCCTTGGCTCTGATGGCCTCCTCGCACAAAAAAATTTAAGTAATTAATTAATAAGAAAAATAAGAATTATCAAAAATCGCTCTAGCAAAAAATTATAATACTGATCATCCGTCGAAAATGCTTGAGGGTCGGAATGGATCCACCAGTGTGGAGACCACCCTTAGCACATGACTTTCTCGCCTTCTTACACTTGACCTTATGGGCTGGGGCTTCCATCTTCTCCTAGAACTCCTTCTTGATCCACTCCTTGCGAAGATCTCCTGAATATGATGTCACCTCCTTCTATTCATTGATCATATCCCTGAAACTTTTGTTGGTGATGGTCTTGTAGAACTTTCGGATCACATACTCCCTATGATCCGGACACTAGTACTTTTTTTGCAAATTAGAAAAATATTTTTTAGCATTTTAATTAAAAAATTATATATTATTCTAAATAAAAATCTTATACATACCCGCATCATATCCAGCCAAATGAATTATCGATCCAGCGGGACGTCACTAAAGTTGATATAAGGGCCATAAAAGTTCTCCCACACGACGTCCCATAGATCAGTGCCAGACTTGGTCGAGAAGAAACTAAAATAAGTAAACAATATTTAATTAGAAGAAAATAAATAAATAAATAAATGTGTGAGTTGATAATAAGTACTTACGTCGATCCATCGGTCCACAGCTCGGGACGATCAATATTGGCTGGCCGCTCTAGTAGAGTAGGGGGATCTACAAATCCTGGATGACTAATATTTAATCTGTGCTCCACCAGGAGGACTGGATATGAATTTGCTCCAATAAGAGCAACTAGTAGAGTAGTCGGTGTACTAGCAGTCGTAGTAGTCACAGGAGTACCGGCGGGGGTAGAAGCTGAGGGAAGCCCTGGAGATAGAGTATCTCCCCCTACCAATGAACAAGTATATGGCGGGGATAAACCATCCTTGGCATCTACGAACTCGTCCTCGGGTATTCGTGTGCGACCTGCATCTGCAGTAGCTGGAGGATGCTGGGAAGAAGATCATCTATGAACCTGTCGTCGTGCACGTCCTTGTCCTCGTCCCGCCATAGGTAAATCTGATAGTAAAGAATGGTTGGTGTTATAAAATAAATAAAAATAGTGACATCAAGACATCATAAAGTAATGGATGGTGTGGTAAAACAAATAAATACTAGTGTGATGATGAAATAAATAATAACCGTTTCATTAAATGAATAAATAATCGAAGCTAATGTATATGTGTGCACGTACTAATCTTCTTTATTTTTTAAATCATCATCGTTTTCTGAATCATTTTTCGATTTGTTCTCATCTTCATCTTCATCTTCATCTTCTACTTCTTTATTTTCATTCACTTTCACTATGACCTTCATCTTCCAATTCTTGTTCCTCGTTTGATACCTCCGTATCAGAGACCTCCTCTATATGAGATAAATGTACAATGTCAATCTTTTTATTAACTCTATCATCCTCTATGATAACATCAACTTTCATACCATCAACACCGGCCAAAATTATTTATGTAGATTGAGGCATGACCACATCATCCTCCTAGTATGCTTGATACCAAACATTATATGTGTTTCTTGCTTTAGTTTTGCATACAGCCCACCAATCCTTATTATTTTGTTGTCGACTAGGATAGCTCGTATAATTCACTTGAACTGTTTGACTAGCCAACACAAAAGGTTCAAAACCTACATATCTCTTTCCATAATTTATATCAACAAACCCAAACAGGTTGTCAATTTTCTATCATTGCTTGGGTGTTGTGTTGAACCAATCACCTTTAAACAATATAATTTTTGTCTCATAAGAGTATTCCAGCAACACGATATCTCTTAGTATACCGTAATAGTCAAATTATGGATCCTCATCGTAGACTGAACCCATCACACATACTCCAGAATTTTTTGTATAATTAGCCTCCTCATTGACAAATGATTGATTGATAGGATTATCAGTGGTTCTAAATGTAGTACCCCGTTTCCCCTGTTCGGGGAGTGTAGCTAAGAAATACTTGGTATCGTTCGATCGGGACAGATTAAATTAAAATTCTTTTCTCGTTATGGATGAATTTCTTTGGAATAAAGTCCCACATTCAGCGGATCATGCCTCGAGAAAGGACTCAACGGCAGAGTCGCGAGGGGCCTTTCCGTTGCGTTAGTTTCTTTGTCCGTTTTCGATGCCACTTGGTTACTTTCTTGTTGGTTTTGTGACTTGCATTTTATTGAACTATTTTGATGGATTTTATTATCTTCATTCGTTAAACTTTGCATTTTGTGTTGAACTGCGAGAGATCGAGACAGAAGATATTGATCATCTTTTGGTGCGTACAGGTGATCGTGTAGGTGACGCTCAAGCGGAGTCTTGAAGATCTTCCATTTATCTTCTCCAAATTACCAACTTGTGAGTACCCTTACTTCCGATTAGCTCCCTTCTTCTAAGTCTTAACTCTTAATAATCTGACTCGTTTGTGCGATCCGATCTACGATACCATATTAATAACAACTGAGTCAAGATAATATAGAGTAAATTTAGAATACTTATGCTCGACATACTACTTTACTGTATGATTTTATTGTTGCATGCTTGTCCGCTATAGATATGTCTATCTTATGTTTCAGTTATATCTAGAATTTATTTATCTATAACTGTTTCAATGTGTATTACATATTTATCAATGTGATCGCTTGAACAAATATATTATGCCTTTGAAATATGCTAAGTAGTTATGCTCATTTTGATGTCTTGAAATGCTTTTATGTTAACATAGTATTATGATATCGTATGGTCACAGACAACTTGTACACAAGGCTTTCGGTTCCTGCGGACGGTCGCCGGGGTACCGGAACTGATCCGATTCGTACAAAATATTTCCATAGTCGTTTGAATCGAACAGAAATACGTCCAGTAGGGCTCGCTACCTATGTTGCACTCTATCTCCGTTCAGAGACTATAAAATCGTTCAATATGGCTTGTGATGCCATTAACCTTATGTATAATTAATCTGTGGAAGCTAACTATGTCTTCTTAGCAGGGAAGGTCATGGTAAGACTTGTGTAGGTGGTTCAGATGGACAGGTAAAGTTACCACACGATGTCATATTATTTTAGTTATTACAAAACTTTAGCATGTTATAACTTGAACTAAGGCAAGATAGATAGACCAAAATAATAATTTTTATTGCTTCACATGAATACTGAGTCAATTTGGTTAGTTGGGCTAGCTCGCTCTTACCGATAGTACTGACCCTCGTTGCAGCAGGTTCCCCGAGCCAAGGCGACGCAACGAGGAGCTGAAGCTTCTTCTTTTCCCAACCAGTCCATTACTCGACGCACTTTATTTGTGTCTCTGAAGTTTATAGAAACTATCTCGGAGCTCGTGCACCCTCTTTATGCAACTTAGAAGCAAAAAAATAGCTTTGCCTGCAGGTCTTTATCTTTTGAACATATTCTGACATGAGTATCAAACTAGATGGAGCAGAAGTTTGAAACCTCCTCAATGATATACTTTTCGCATATCGGAAGCTTCTATATAAGCCTTATTGCCGACTTTCTTCTTTAGGTGATGTAGATACCTATAGATAATATATTGAATATTAAAATTATTTGAGTAAAAAAATTAATAGTACAAATTAATCAATTTATACCTCTCAAATAGATACTGTCACGACCTGCACCCGGTGAAGGGGTACGAGTATGCGGGTACGTCCAACCTACGCCGCAACATCGGCGGTAGAATGCTGTCTAGGAAGACTATACTATCTAATCATCTCACAATAATATATAATCTGCCAACAATATCTCAACTCCAAGAAGGAGGGCACTAAACTTAATGCAACACAATACTCAATCATAAATCTATATCATGATAAGATATCAAAGAAGTATACCATAACTATACAGTTTATAATATAACAATAATAAATAAAAATAATATCCAAGTCTCAAATATACGTCGAAAACAAATTCGGTACCAAAAAGCTAAAGAAAACTAACAATGCTAACTAGTGATTCTGGCTAGATCTCCTGGTAGTCACTCCTGAACTAGTAGGTCCACGTCTGCACCATCTATAGGCCGAGGTCCGTAATACGTCAGACACCAATCTCCAAGATCCTCTAAAAAATATTATCTAGTCAGAAATAAAGTAAAGTACAACCCAATAGCAGTTCCAATTAATTGATAAAAACTATAAAACAGTAAAATAGAGGATGCTATCTATGGTGATAATATAATTGATGATCAAGAACAATGAAAGAATAGGCAATACTAGCAATAGAATATAAATTAATACGTACAAGGATGAAGGAAAAGAACTATAATGTCAGAAATAGAATAGAGTAATCCATGAACTTGAAATAAAATATACAATATACTATTTGTTTGAGATACTAACTAAATATGTGATCGGCTTGGGAGATTCAATGATTACACTAAGGAGCTAACTCAACCATACGTGAAGTGCATGATTAGTTAGTAGTCAATGATTACACTACTAGCCGATAGTTCTTGATCACATATTTAATTGGTATTTCTCCCTCCTCGACAGATACGATGGATCGAATCATAACACGTTACTAGCCAATGTATCCAATATTTAACCTATAATATTCAATGTTATCCAATACCAACAAGGAGCAGTATTCGATACCATCTCAATAATCAAGGTAATATCTTATGACTGATGATCTAATAACAATACCAATCCGTGTACCATCGTATCAAAAATTATAAGTAATATTTCTAAATACTTGAATTATAGTAGTAATCAAATAATAAAAACTATCAGAGAATATACTCGCCTGTGGTCTAGAGCAAATGATGAGAAAATATCCAAACTGGTGTCACATAGACCTATATATGAAATATTACATTAATACAAGATTTGGAATAAAAATAAGTTAAACTAGTTCAATTCTAGGTCATAAAGCCATTTCTAAGTCAAAACAGTCAAACTAAGTCAACTATAGGTCAAACTAGTCAAATTAGCTATTTTTAGGTTGTATGAGTCTAACCCTAGGATATTAGGTCCATAAACTATGTAACTAGGCCATACTAGCCACGTTAGGATACTAAGGTATCAATGCTATTTCGTATCTTAAGATACACACTAACAATATACTATATATTATATAAATTATATAAACATAATATATATCATATCTCAATACTAACTAACACTAGATGGATACCTTGGCTTTGAGCCAATTTGGTATTGCGCTACCTAAACCCATCTTGATACTCAAACCCAATACCTTGAGTATTCACCAATACCTTGATATTACCTTGGTATCACAAGGTAATCCAAATTCTAGTATAAAATTATCTTCCCAAAACTCTAAACTATAACTAACACGCATGAATTAATACCATACTACTAGTTATACTAACTATCAATACATATAAACATATATACACGTACAACTACATGCATAACACTAACTAGAGATACATTATATATTTATATCTATCTACTACTTACAATAATTACATATACATATAACTATATAACAAGGTAACTAACTAACTTATTAACTAACTACCACTAAACTAGCTAGGAACTAACTAACACTAGACTGATACACTGCTGCCCACTTGCACTCGCTATTGATGTTGCTGTTTCAGTTGCCTCGAATGTTGCACGCTGCCTGATCTCTGCTAAACTGCTACTGCATGTTGCTGCGTTTGCTATTGCTGTTGTGGCTTGTGCAGTTGTTGCTGCAGCAGCTTGCAGTCGCTGCTGCTGCGCTGTGTTTGTTGCTGCACGTTGCTGCTCAAGCTGCTGCTGCTACATGTTCATCTCTATGTTGTTGCTACTGCTACTGATATGTTGCTACTGCCTCCTCTCCTTGCTGCAGTGAGCAACCCGACCCCCTCCTAGCACATGTGCACACACACACACACACACACACACACACACACACACACACACACACACACACACATGTACACATCCATACCTACATATATATATATATATATATATATATATATATATATATATATATATATGCACACCCACATAACTATATACTTATATACATATAACTCTCACTCTCACAAACACACAAGTATATGTAAATACATAACTATACTTATACACATACATATATACCACTCTCTCTTTCTCTCTCTCTCTCTCTCTCTCTCTATATATATATATATATATATATATATATATATATATATATATATATATATATATATATAACATACACACACACAAACACCTATATATATATATACAGTCACTCACTCACACTCGTTCAGTCACTCTCTCATCCTCTTAATCAATGCACCACACATACACATCTATGTACTATATATATGTCACTAATTATATATATATATATATATATATATATATATATATATATATATATATATATATATATATATATATATATATTCACATATCTATATATATACATACATAGATACATAGCACTAGAGATACAAATATATATTTATATATACATACAATACATACGTATAACTACATATCTATAGATATACATATACATATATACATATACTTAGTGGTACACATATCAAAACATATATATAAAAAATACCAACCACCATACATATACATATATAAACATACAATTATATACTCTAATAGCTATAAACAAGGCAAATTAAATCTAAAATAAAATGAACCAAACACATGAAATGCATCGCACCCGTATCACACTAGATCAATGATACGCTTGCGATACGAGTCCATCACACAACTAAACATATCCCGAAGGACACGAGCAAGTCTAAAATAGTAATTATATACAATATGAGGAACTAACTACACATTTACATGTCTGTGTCAAAATATGACATGCACAAACCCCCGTGTCGGAAGAAAATCTCCAAATTAATCCGTATCTTCAAATTATCGGGATACATCCTACACGTATCCAATTATGGACAAGATACTAGCCACACATAATCAAACATATGTCAATTTGGTTTAATTGACCAATCGATAAACACAAAATATGTCAATCTCGGAATTCCCCCAAAATTGACACAAAATAACACATAACTTTTTCCATAGGCCCCCTACGAACCTAATTCTAATTCATATGGGTAGTCTTAGCATATGAGATAGTTTCTAATGATTAAATCATAGATTTAGAGTCTAATTAAAGACAAAAAATTGAATGTACCTTTTGGAAGATGGATTTCTAATAAAATCTCCAAATTGAGTGAAATAAGCCTCCAACTTGTAGATCCTTGCTCCTCCTTGTAGATCCTTGCTTCCTCCTTATAGATCCTTACTTTAATGGCCTCCAATGATAATTTTGGAAGGAATTGGAAAGAAATTTGGTAGGAATTTGGTGTGGGAATGTAGAAATTTGGTTGAGAAAATTCTATATCTAGATTTGAAATAAACAAAGAAGAGAGAGAAAGTTTTTACCCCCTTATATAGGCCAGCCCCTTCCCATTCCTCAAGCTATTATAAATAGTCTAAAATATCCCTTGGGGCCTCTCATGAAGAAATTAATTAAAGAAAGAAGGTTATAGTCTAATGTTTTAATTTAATTAATCATCCTCCTAATGATTGTGCTTATTATTGGTTTCAATTCTAACTAGAATTAAATGTTGGTCCATGGATCTAATCTAAACTAGTTAGATCTACTAACAAAAGTCCAAAATAAAATCAAATATGCTAATAATAAATAAATAATACAATAAATAAATATTCAACATGCATAATATTTAATTAATTATGAAATGACCAAAATACTCTTTCTTAGAAAATATGGTAGTAACAAGTCTACCCCCCTAAAAATAATTTTGTCCTCAAAATTTAAGGGTGATTGTACTCCTTTTAGGTCAAACCCCTCAGCAATCATAGTCCAAGAAGGTCTTATCTAAAATCCCACAAAGAATAGTCCTATGCAAAGAAAAATATGCATGGTCATGGTCTCCGTCTGTCTTATTACTATTGTCTCTGTCAGGGTATTCTATTAGCTATACTAACTATATAACACAAGCATCCAAAAGGTACTAAAGAAGCAATCAATCAAAATAGATGGAAGGAACATAATAAAAGAACATAACTCGCTAACCCATCACCTATAGTATTGGTCTCCTCGACCGTCATCACAAATTCTTTACACTGCCGAGGTAGCTCCCTCTACGGGTGATGAGCAATCTGTGATGCTACAGGTTGCCTAGATCTACCTCTTTGCCCTCGATCTGTACCCTAGCCTAGACAATGAAGGGTCCAGAGACAATCCTTCACCAAATGCTCCATTGATCCATAATGTAAGTACGCTCCAAGTCTCTTCCGGCACATCTTCCATGTGTGCCCAGTCTTCTTACAATAGGTGCATTAAGGAGCCTATCGTACCTATCTCTGAGGCTGCTATGGTATCTACTATACTAGAGTTTGTACTGGAGCAACAATTGGTTCCTGTATCTGATATTACTGCTGATAAGCTCCAAACTATACTAGAAACTTCTGTTGCTGGAACTGCGGCCCCTTCGCCGGTCCTGCACTACTACTGGCACCCCCAAAAATATCACGGTCCCTTTTCGGCTTCAAATTCTACTCCCACTCGACCTTGCGTGCCTCTGAAAGTATCTCAGAAATATCTCATAAAAAGACGGAATGAGGATCTTCACTTCCCAATTTAGACCCTCACGGAAACGAATAGCCCAAACTTCTGGTTCCCTCACAAAGTACTCCATAAATCGGCTCAGCCTTCCGAACTCTGCGGCGTATTCCTCCACATACATGCTCCCCTGTGTAAGGCTCTCAAACTGCCTTTCTAAGTCCATTATGTCCATTCGAACAAAGGACTTCTTCTTGAAGAGGTCCTTGAACACCTTCCAAAACTGCCCTGCATTACTAAGAAGTGGCTTATTCCTGAACCAAGTACGGACAACGTCGAACAGTTAAAGTACTACCGCCTCAACCTTCAGATCCTCCACAAGACAGGACACCCTCATGAGTGCTCGATATCCTTGAACCAATCGTCATCATAGACTATCCCTTTATCCCCTTGAAAACCGGAGGCTCTAGCTTCTTAAAATTTTGAATGTTGCCCTCGAGATGAACATCTTGTGGCTGTGGAGGAGCCCCTCTCTGAACTGCTACAATAGCTACCTGATGGAGATTTTTTATACTCTGTCATATCATATCTGACTGCCTGTAATGGACCTCTATCTGTGTCCTCTGTACTTCCATTATCTCTCTAAATAGTGCAACCATCGGCGTGGCATCTTCTGACAATGGAGGTGGTGGAAGTCCCTCCGAAGCAACTGGGGTTATCTTTGGAACAGGTGGAGGAGAACCCCAGAAGGCAGCTGAGACTCCTACGTAAACTGATGTCGTAGGAGGTACAACCCCTGCTGTCTGAGTGGGAGGTTAAGAGGTGGCAGACCTCGCATAAACTGCTCCCGGTCGATAGGATCTGGACTTAGGCAGCATACTGAAGACATATCAAAATAAAATAGATCAATTTGACATAAGATAAGATATTATCAAGGAAGGAGAACAATATTAAGTATTTAGAAGGAATCAAAAGTTATGATTTCAAATCAGATTAGAATTCCTAGTTGTGTTTAACTATCCCTCTCTCATCCTAGTGTCCTATGTCCTATATCCTATCGTAGGCTCGCAGTAGTACAACTAAGTCGTCGCACTACCACGATATCGCATAACTTGTGAAGCCTGACATGCATGGGCCACCACAAAAATGTGTCATGACCCACACCCGGTAAAGGGACACGAGTATATGGTTACGTCCAGCCTATGCCGCAGCATCGGCGGTAGAATACTGTCTAGGTCGCCTATACTATCTAATCATCTCACAATAATATATAATCTGCCAACAATATCTCAACTCTAAAAAGGAGGGCACTAAACTTAATGCAACACAATACTCAATCACAAATCTTTAGCACGATAAGATATCAAAGAATTCTAACATAAATATGCAGTTTAAAATATAACAACAATAAATAAAAATAATATTCAAGTTTTAAATATATGCCGAAAACAAATTCAGTACCAAAAAGCTAAAAAAACTAACTATGATAACTAGTAATTCTAGCTAGATCTTTCGGTAGTCACTCCTGAACTAGTGGGTCTACGTATGCACCATCTATAGGCCGAGGTCCGTAATACGTCAGACACCAATCTCCCGGATCCTCTAAAAAATATTATTTAGTCAGGAATGGAGCGAAGTATAACACAATAGCAGTTCCAATTAATTGACAAAAATTATAAAACAAAAAAAATATAGGATGTTATCTACGATAAGAATATAACTGATGATCAAGAATAATAAAAGAATAGGCAATACAAGCAACAAACGTACAAGGATGAAGGGAAATAACTATAATATCAGAAATAGAATAGAGTAATCTATGAACTTGAAATAAAATCTACAATATACTATGTGTTTGAGATACTAACTAAATATATGATCAGCTTGGAAGATTCAATGATTAAACTAAGGAGCTAACTCAACCATACGTGAAGTACATGATTAGTTAGTAGCTAATGATTACACTACTAGTCGATTGTTCTTGATCACATATTTAATTGGTATTTCTCCCGTCCTGACTGATACGATGGATAGAATTATGACACGTTACTAGCCAATGTATCCAATATTTAACCTATAATATTCAATGTTATCCAATACCGACAAGGAGCAGTATTCGATACCATCTCAATAATCAAGGTAACATCTCATGACTGATGATCCAATAACAATACCAATTCGTGTACCATCGTGTCAAAAATCATAAGTAATATTTCTATATACTTGAATTATAGTAGTAATCAAATAATAGAAACTATCAGAGAATGTACTTGCCTGTGGTCCATAGCGAATGATGAAAAACGGTATCCGAACTAGTGTCACACAGACCTATATATAAAATATTGTATTAATACAAGGTTTGGAATAAAAATGAGTTAAACTAGTTCAATTCTAGGTCATAAAACCATTTCTAAGTCAAAACAGTAAAACTAGGTCAACTCTAGGTCAAACTATCAAACTAGCTATTCCTAGGTTGTATGAGTCTCAACTCTAGGATATTAGGTCCATACACTATGTACTAGTCCATACTAGCTATGTTAGGATGCTAAGTATCAATGTTATTCCATATCTTAAGATACGCACTACCAATATACTATATATTATATATAAATTATATAAACATAATATATACCATATCTCAATACTAACTAACACTAGGTGGATACCTTAGCTTTGAGCCAACTTGGTATCGCGCTACCTAAACCCATCTTGATACTCAAACCCAATACCTTGAGTATCCACCAATACCTTGACATTACCTTGGTATCACAAGATAATCCAAATTTTAGTATAAAATTAACTACCCAAAAATCTAAACTATAATACACGCATGAATTAATACCATACTACTGCACATACAACTACAAGCATAACACTAACTAGAGATACATAAGTATATATTTATATCTATTTACTACTAACAATAATTACATATACATATAACTATATAACAAGGTAACTAACTTACTAACTTATTAACTAACTACCACTAAACTAGCTAGGAACTAACTAACACTAGACTGATACACTGCTGCCCACTTGCACTTGCTGTTGATGTTGCTGTTTCAGTTGCCTCGAATGCTGCACGCTGAATTAATACCATTTTTTGTTGCTGTTGCGGCTTGTGCAGTTGCTGCTGCTACAGCTTGCAGTCACTGCTGTGCTGTGTTTGCTGCTACATGCTGCTGCTAAAGCTGTTGCCTCTACATGTTTATCTCTATGCTGTTGCTGCTGCTACTGATATGTTGCTACTGCCTCCTCTCCTTGCAGCAACGAACAACCCGACCCCCTCCAAGCACACACACACAACTAGACACATATGCACACATCCACACCTATATATATATATATATATATATATATATATATATATATACACATCTATGCACACCCACATAACTATATACTTATATACATATAACTCTCACTCACACACATACAAGTATATATAAATACATAACTATACTTATATACATACATATATACCACTCTCTCTATATATATAATCACTTAGACACACACACACACACACACACACACACACTCTATATATAATCACACACACACACACACACACACACACACACACACACACATATATGTGTGTGTGTGTGTGTGTGTGTGTATGTGTCTAAGTGATTATATACATATATATAACATACACACACACAAACACCTATATATATATATATATATATATATATATATATATATATATATATATATATATATATATATTATATATATATATATATATATATATATATATATATATATATATATAGCACTAGAGATACAAATCTATATCTATATATACATACACATACATATGTTTAACTACATATCTATAGATATACATATACATATATACATACACTTATATACTCTAATAACTATAAACAAGGCAAATTGAATCTAAAATAAAATAAACCAAACACGTGGAGTGTATCGCATCCGTATCACACTAGATCTATGATGCACTTGCGATACGAGTCCACCACACAACCAAACATACCCCGAAGGATACGAGCAAGTCTAAAATAGTAATTATGAATAATATAAAGAACTAATTACACATCTACGTGTCCATATCAAAATGTGACATGCATAAACCCCCGTATCGGAAGAAAATCTCCAAATCAATCTGTATCTCTAAATTATCGGAATATGGACTACACATATCCAATTATGGACACGAAACTAGCCATACACAATCAAACACATATTAATTTGGTCTAATTGTCCAATCGACAAATACAAAATGTGTCAATCTCAGAATTTCTCCAAAATTGACACAAAATAACACATAACTTTCTCCATAGGCCTCCTATGAACCTAATTCTAATTTCTATGGGTAGCCTTAGCATATGGAATTGTTCCTAATAATTAAATCATATATTTAGAGTCTAATTAAAGAGATAAAACTGAATTATATCTATTGGGAGATGGATTCCTAATAAAATCTCCAAATTGAGTAAAATGAGCCTTCAACTTGTAGATCCTTGCTTCCTTCTTGTAGATCCTTACTTCAATGGCCTCTAATGATGATTTGGAAAGGAATTGGAAAGAAATTTGGTAGAAATTTGGTGTGAGAATGAAGAAATTTGGTTGAGGGAAATTCTAGATCTAGATTTAAAATTAACAATGAAGAGAGAGAAAGTTTTTACCCCCTTATATAGGCCAACCCCTTCCCCTTCCTCAAGCTATTATGAATAGTCTAAAATACCCCTTGGGACCTCCCATGATGAAATTAATTAAGAAAGGAAGGTTCTAGTCTAATGGTTTAATTTAATTAATCATCCTCCTAATGATTGGGCTTATTATTGGGTTCAATTCTAACTAGAATTAAATATTGGTCCAAGGTTCTAATATAAACTAGTTAGGTCTACTTACAAAAGTCCAAAATAAAATCTAACATACTAATAATAAATAAATAATATAATAAATAAATATTCAACATGCACAATATTTAATTAATTATAAAATAATCAAAATATCCTTTCCTAAAAAATGTGGTAGTGACAGATACATCCATTGACAATGGACGGAAGCATCGACACGCGCTTCATATGCAAGATGAATCATCAAGTGCTCCATACTATCAAAAAGCCCGGGAGGTAGCACCCTTTCTAACTTGCACAATTTTGATACAATCTTCTCCTCAAATTTTATTAAATGTTGAACCGTCAACTTGCTTGAACACAAATCTCTAACGAATATAGATAATTCAACCAGCGGAGTCCATACTTAATAAGGTAACATCTCTCAGATAAATAGGTAATAACCTCTCCATAAATACATGAAAATTATGACTCTTCATCCCTGTCAGCTTGCGTTCGTTGAGATCGAAACATCTTGCCAGATTTGATGCGTAGCCATAAAAAAATCTCAACTTTGAAATCCAGTTGCATATTATCAATTTTTTCTCTATAATCAATGTAAATAATGCTGGAGGCTTGAACCAATTACCGTTTGCACTTCATTTTAGGAAAAAATCTGAACGCCTACAAATAATGTCCAAGTCCTTTCTTTTTTTGAAATTAATTTTTATTTTTTTCTTGATATCCAACACTATATTTGTAAACACCCTGATTTTTTAGAATATTTTAATATAATTTTTCCTAATTTTTCGATAAATTTTTTGGAATTAAAACTAAGGTATTTGTGATTAAAATTTTTTTAAATGCTGTTAATTGATGTTAAAATATTATGAAAATAATATTTTATGGTGTAAATTGGAAACCCGGACATAGAATATTTTTCTGCGAATTTATTGGACTCCGAAAATAATTTTAAAGCCCTAAAAATCAAGGTAGAATTAAACCTAATTAAATCTGACTGAACCCGGTTCACTTGAACCAAATTAAACCGAACCAAACAGCTGCACAGAACCGAACCAACCCAGCGTAACGGGTCGGGTCGGATCCATGAAACCCGACCCAAACCCGAAACCCGACCGAACCCTAACTCTCCGCCGGATACACTGTTCACCGCCTATTTAAACCCCCTCGACTTTTGTGCCGCCGCCATCGCACCCTCTCTCTCCTCTCCACACCACCATCGCCGACGACCCTCGCCTGAACCCTAGGCAGCGCCGCCTCCTCCTTCTTCTTCCACCCGCAGACCCCTCGCCGTCGACCATCACCATCCCCTCACCGCCTCCACAGCCCCCAGCAACCCGCTCGACCCCTCGCCGTCGACCTCTCTGCCCTGCCCAGCACCACCATCACCAAGCCCCTCGCCATCGACCTCCACCGACGCTGCCCTCACCTCCGCCTCCTCCGACTGCTCTCCCCAGCAGCAGCAGCAGCCCGAGCGCCGCCCGCCTCCACCGTAGCAGCCCCCGGCGACGCTCAGCCCCCAGCGCTCCGCCATCCCCGGCCGCCTCCGCCCGAGCAGCTCGCCTCACCATACCTTGTCGCCTCCGGCAAAGCCCCCAGCCGCAGCGTGCCCTAATCCTAGATCGGACACAACCAGGACACAGCTTGTGTCAAGGATACACACGGACACGTGAAATTCAGATTCAAGGAGCCCTGTTCAGGTAGCGTTTTCTCTCTCCTCATTATTCCATTTTCTGTTCCGTCTGTTGCAACGCGTAGACTGTGTAACCCTCTCGATGCCCGTATAACCTGCTCAGTGTGTCGCATCCTGTGGTGATTGTAAACCGCAATCCAAAAACAGGAAAACCAAAGTCCTATTTTACCCCAGAACTGAGTGCGCCCCGCCAAACGAGACGACTTGGTCTCACGCGGTCTTTACCGAAATGTGCGGGTCGTTGATACGGACGTGTAGGATTTCACAGAAGTTTATTTGGATGTGCGTGCACATCAAAATCAACGCGTATCCGCCGACAACGTCCCATATCTGCCCATTCTGGAATACGCTGTAACTTTGTGTACACACGTCGGATTGAGACAAAACTTGTGCCATCGGACTCATAGCAATACGCTGGTCATATGACCCAAGTTTGGTTCGATTCTGAGAACATTGACAAAATCTCGTATCGTGGGCCCCACAAGCTCTACTTGACGGGCAATTTTGTGATCGGCTCATCGGAATCCAATTCTGGAAGTTCCGTTGGGTTCGTATCATCGTTCCTGACTTGTTGACACTAAGTTGGACGAATTTGGAGACCTTTGACCCTGACACGCTTTTTGGTGCAAAGTGGCCCACATATGGACCCCGCTATGACCCGAAAATGTCATTTTTGTCCTTGTGTCCAAATTGGACCTAAGGACAGGCGTTTTTAGCAATTTGATATTTTTTGAGACTGTTGGTGATATTTATTACATCTTTTGGAGGAGTACCCGCAGGATCCACTGATACAGGAACAATTGTTGGTATTCAAACCCCAAGCAAGTGTACCTTGCCAAACCCTGCAGCTTTGCTACTTATTTCCTTGACTTATTTATACATCAGTGGGCAAGTATACCTTGCCAACTTTACAGTTCTTGTTGCATATTTCCTTGCTTTATTTATATCATTGTGCATGCTTAACCTAGGACCGTGTGACTTACTTAGCGTCCGATTATTAGTCGGGTGCCAACACCGTACGCGATGTTGTGTATGTCATCTAGAGATGGATATTCGTGACCCCTTTACATTCTCATACTTGTATTATCAAGTACATTATACCCAGGATACTTGACACTATACATGAGACAGGATCTTTCTGAGATATTCATGGTGATTCTGTATAGGATACAGATTTTTGACAGAGATATTATATTCATAGATACTCTATGACTTACTGCATTAGCTATAATCTTGCGTGCCATATACATGAGATATTATGGACATGAGATATGTGATTACATTGGGTGGGGAGAGACACACAGGCTATAGGCTGATTACATATATGTCCCCTACTATTGTGAGGCGCAAGACTCTGAAACCCGAGCTTGGCCCATTACTCATTATTACTGCTATCGGCTCCCCGACACAGAGCTTGTAGTGGCTCAGCCTGAGTACTCGTGATGCTCTCATCTTGTATTTCACATAGATGGTTATATAGCTTACCCTATTTATCTTATTTACTATTACATGGTATTTTGGCATGTTAATTTCTGTACCTTGTTATGTCCCCAGAGTACCTGGATACCGGATTATTTCCCCAGGATTTGCAGACGAGATCTATCCCGAGGTATACGGGACAGCAGCAGTAGCAGGTGCAGAAGTTGATACAGGAGCTGTACCGACACCCGAGGACGAGGTGTTAGCTGAAGACTTTTCCTGAGCATCCATGTTTCATGCTCAGTATTTATTTTATTCAGTCATTTATATTTTGGTCTGTTGAACCATTGTATCAGATTTTTATCGGGTTGTTCCCCGTAGCACTTTGTTGAGACTGGTTGATGATTTACATTTTTTATATCTGTGGATCATATTTTATCTTGTGTGGATGAGATTAGTTTTCCCATGTTGTCGTAGACCTTGTTTTATAGCTTAAGTATGCCCTGATGGATCCATTAAATTGGGTTTGTCCATCGGTGCGTGCTGCTGGCCATTGCCACGTGTCTAGTCCCTCGGTATTTTGGGACTGGGGCGTGACATAGTTTTTGTGGTGGCCCATGCAGGTCTACGACTAAATCATTCGGTTTCAACTTAGGGACCGAACAAGCCTGCCCTAAGGATAGGATAAGTTATAGGATCTCATCCATTATTGAACCATTTTTGAACTCTATATCGAACTCGAATTGTTACTTGATTTGCATCCTGTGTTGATTCCTCTGAGCGTTCTTATAGTTTTATCTTTTGATTGTAGAGTAATGGATCCCAGGAACGGAGATGAGAATCCCTTGGATACGCCATACGACGCTGTGGTTACTTATATAGACGAAGTGACACCAGGGAATGGAGGACAAACATCGCAAAGTAATCAAACCGGCCAGCCTAATCCAAGGTTCCGGCGTGATAATATCCCACCTCTGCCACAGTTCACTCCACAGATGCCAATTTTCCCGTTAGGGCAAGCCATGGACGGGCAACAGATATTTCAGATAATGTATGCCATGATGCATGCCCAGCAGCATATTCAGCAAGAGGCTCAGCGTCACGAGGCAGAGTATTTGAGAACCAGCCTAGTATCCGCATTGGAGCAGGCAAACCCACCAGCGAGGCGATCAGCGACGGGATCTATCATCAATTTTTGTCAGCTCAAGCCTCGTACCTTTTCTGGCAAAGAGGGGCCAACCGAAGTTCACGAATGGCTCACGAACATACGACACCAGTTGGAAGCAGCTGAACTTCCGAGAGAGAAATGGATGACTGCTGTCAGGATGCAGTTGACTGAAAATGCACATCATTGGTGGTTATCAGAAGAAAGGAGGCTCGGACAGGACCGAGTCACTTGGGAAGAGTTCTCCAGACTCTTCCGAAAGATGTATATTCCAGCAGTTGCACGGTCGGAGCTCAGAGACAAGTTCAACCGCCTTATCTAAGGCAATATGTCAGTAAAAGAATACAACGCAGAATTTATTCGTCTAAGTCGCTTCGCCCCAACCTTGATTTTGACAGAGGAAGAGAAAGCTGAGAAGTTCTTTGACGGACTAAAGTTCGAGCTCCAGAGGTTGATTGCATCGGTCGTACCTACATCATATACCGACGTCCTTATAGCAGCACGACGCATGGAGCGTGTTACTAAAAGGGAGTCAAATCTGAAAAGGCCAATCACATCAGCGCCATCCTGGACATCACATGGGGATTCTGTAAAACGGTCCCAGAGGAGTATGCCAGAGAGGACAGCACACAGGGCCATATCTTTCCCTACTTGTCACCACTGCGGCAAGGTAGGTCACATTGAGAGAGAATGCAAACACGAGTTAGGACTATGCCTGGCTTACGAATCCAACCAGCATTCAACCAGAGACTGCACTGAGCGCAGAGAGGGAGCACCGAGACTAGCTTTACCTGTACCACGACCAACTTATCCAGCAGTAGGAGCACCGCAGACAGGAGTTGGAGGAGTCAGACCACCAGTTCTAGGAGGAAATCAGCAGAGACCACCACTGGCACCACAGGCAGCTCTATTTCAGTAGGCTCAGCAGCAGAGAGGCCAAGCTCAGGGACGAGGTCAGGCATTTATATTGGCCGTTGAGGAGGAAGCTACTGCAGGAGAGGTTATCGCAGGTACTATTTTAGTAGCTTCATTACCAGTTGTAGCTTTATTTGATTCTGGAGCATCACATTCATTTATAGCAGCTAGCTTTGTAGCCACCCATAGAGTAGCTACCGCACCCCTTTCGAAGATAAAGAGAATTCTTACGGGAGGTGGAATTATCCCAGTTAGTGTTGTCTGTAGATCATGTTCTGTAGTAGTCTGTGGAAGAGAGATGCGAGCTCAATTTCTGATCTTTTCCATGCCGGATTAGGATGTTGTACTTGGTATGGACTGGTTAAGTCAGGACCATTCGACTCTTGATTGTCGACTTGGACGGGTTATATTTAGACCGCCTGGACATCCAGAATTTAAGTTTCTTCGGGGAGCAGTAGAGCAAGGAGTTCAGCCTACTCTTAGGGTACTATCTGTAGAAGGGAGACAGGTTACCCAAGAGTCATATCTGAGTTTGTGGATGTATTTCCTGATGATCTTCCAGGTTTACCGCCTGATCGGGAAATAGAATTCATAATAGACTTAACTCCAGGAGCAGAGCCTATCACTTCATCAGTATATCGGCTAGCACCTAAGGAGTTAGTGGAGTTGAAGGAACAAGTTGATGATCTTTTGGAGAAGGGTTTTATTTGGCCCAGTGTTTCACCTTGGGGAGCACCTATATTATTTGTGCCGAAGAAGGATGGAACAGTACGGTTGTGCATTGACTACAGGACACTAAATGCTGTGACCATCAAGAACAGGTATCCCTTACCACGCATTGATGATCTATTCGATCAATTAAGTGGTGCTAGGGTATTCTCGAAGATTGACCTTAGATCCGGCTATCATCAGATCAAAGTAAGGAAGGAGGATATATCGAAGACAACTTTCAGGACCAAGTATGGACATTATGAGTTCTTGGTAATGCCGTTTGGTTTAACTAACGCGCCAGCAGTGTTTATGAGTTTGATGAATATAGTCTTTCATCAGTACTTGGATAAATTTGTGGTTGTATTCATTGATGACATTCTAGTATATTCCAAGAGCCACGAAGAGCACAAGGTGCATCTCAGAATCGTGTTAGAGACATTGAGACAGGAAAAGTTATATGCCAAACTCAGTAAGTGTGAGTTTTGTATAGATAAAGTGCCTTTCTTGGGACATATTATCTCAGGAGAAGGACTTTCAGTTGATCCGGAGAAAGTTGCGGCAATACAGACTTGGCCTACACCTACATCAGTTGCAGAAGTGAGAAGTTTTCTCGGACTTGCGGGATATTATCGAAGGTTTGTAGAAAATTTCTCAAGGATTGCGGAGCCAATGACGAAGTTGACACGTAAGGACCAGGAGTTTACATGGACAGAAGACTGCCAGAAGGCTTTTGAAGAATTGAAGAGAAGATTGACAACAGCACCTGTCTTGACTCTTCCTTCAGGGTCAGGAGGTTTTGTTGTTTACAGTGATGCATCAGGTAGTGGACTAGGATGTGTTTTGATACAACATGGCAAAGTTATTACTTATGCATCGAGACAGTTGAAGGTCCACGAGAAGAACTACCCAACACACGATCTGGAGCTAGCAGCAGTTATATTTGCACTGAAGATTTGGAGGCACTATCTTTATAGGGAGAAGGTAGACATCTTTACTGATCACAAGAGTCTGAAGTATGTATATACTCAGAAGGAGCTCAACATGAGACAGAGACGTTGGCTGGAGTTGATGGTAGACTTTGATATAGATCTGCAGTATCATCCGGGAAAGGCGAATGTCGTAGCAGACGCACTCAGCAGGAAGCCTACGGCTTATTTCTTGATGATGCAGCCCAAGTTATTGAGAGATCTACAGGAGTTTCAGATAAAGGTTGTTTTACCAGGACAGAGTGGCTTGCTGGCTAATCTTAAAGTTAAGTCGTCACTTGTGGAAAGAATTAAAGAGGCATTGTCCACCGATGCTAGATTCTGAAGACTCAAAGAGAGGACAGAAGCAGGCATGCAGACAGGACTTCGCATACATGAAGACGGGACATTAAGGTTTGGGAATCGCCTGTATGTTCTAAATGGAGAATTGAGACAGGAGTTAATGACTGAAGCACGTAGCTCTATGTACTCTGTTCACCTAGGAGGAACCAAGATGTACCGAGACTTGAGGCAGTATTACTGGTGGCATAGAATAAAAAGGGAGATTGCAAGATTTGTGACAAAATGTTTAGTATGTCAGCAAGTAAAGGCCGAGCATCAGAGGACTGCAGGTATGTTACAGCCGCTTCCTATACCAGAATGGAAGTGGAAACATATCACGATAGATTTTGTCACAGGATTTCCAAGGAGCCCCAGCGGAAAAGATGCGGTATGGGTTATCGTGCATCGACTCACTAAATCGGCACACTTCTTGCCATTTAGAGTTGGACAGTCCACAGAGGTACTAGCCGACATGTATATGCAACAAATCGTAAGATTACATGGAGTGACGGTTAGTATTGTATCGGATCGAGATTCGAGATTTATATCTTATTTCTGGCGAAGCATGCAAGAGTCTTGGCACCAGACTCAAATTCAGCACAGCTTACCACCCACAGACAGATGGTCAATCGGAGCGCACCATTCAGATCTTGGAGGATATGTTGCGATCGTGTATGCTAGACTTTGGAGGATCTTGGAAAGATCATTTACACTTGGTGGAGTTCTCCTACAACAACAGTTATCAGGCCAGCATTCAGATGGCACCATTTGAGGCATTGTACGGTAGGAAGTACAGATCGCCAATATGTTAGAGTGACATTGGTGAACATTAAATACTGGGTCCAGAATTGATAATGCAGACAGTGGAGAAGGTAAAATAGATTCAGAATCATCTTCGAGCAGTTCAGGACAGACAGAGGCATTGGGCTGACACACACAGACGTCCCTTAGAGTTCAAAGAAGGAGAGCACGTATTCTTGAGGATTTCTCCCACTCGAGGTACTATTAGATTTGGGAGCAGAGGCAAGTTGATCCCAAGGTACATCGGGCCATTTGATATTCTGGAGCGCATTGGTGAGGTGGCTTATCGTCTTGTATTACCTCCATCCTTAGAGGGAGTGCATGACGTATTCCACGTCTCACAGCTGAGAAGGTACGTGACCGACCCAAGTCACATAGTCGATCATTCAGAGCGCAGTGGGCCCTAGCTTGAGATATGAAGAACAACCAGTTGGCATTCTCGACATCAGTGAGAATACATTACGAGGACAGACAATTATACTGGTCCGTGTAGCTTGGAAACATCATTCTCCTGACGAATCGACCTGGGAACGGGAGGATAGTATGCGCCAGCGTTATCCTCACTTATTCGCGATACAATTATAACCTAAGCATTCTTGTAATTTCCATAGTTCTTTCCTTTAGTAGTTTATTCTTTGATTGCGAGGACACAATCCTCTTAAGGGGGTAGATTGTAAACACCCTAATTTTTCAGAATATTTTAATATAATTTTTCCTAATTTTTCGGTAAATTTTCTGGAATTAAAACTAAGGTATTTGGGATTAAAAAAATTTTAAATGCTGTTAATTGATGTTAAAATATTATGAAAATAATATTTTATGGTGTAAATTGGAAAACCGGACATAGGGTAATTTTCTGCAAATTTATTGGACTCCGGAAACAGTTTTAAAGCCCTAAAAACCAAGGTAGAATTAAACCTAATTAAATCTGACTGAACCCGGTTCACTTGAACCAAATTAAACCGAACCAAACCGCTGCACTGAACCGAACCAACCCAGCGTAACGGGTCAGGTCGGGTCGGATCCATGAAACCCGACCCAAACCCGAAACCCGACCGAACCCTAACTCTCCGCCGGATACACTGTTCACCGCCTATTTAAACCCCCTCGACTTCCGTGCCGCCGCCATCGCACCCTCTCTCTCCTCTCCTCACCGCCACCGTCGAGGACCCTCGCCTGAACCCTAGGCAGCGCCGCCTTCTCCTTCTTCTTCCACCAGCAGATCCCTTGCCGTCGACCATCACCATCCCCTCACCGTCTCCACAGCCACCAGCAACCCACTCGACCCTTCGCCGTCGACCTCTCCGCCCTGCCCAGCACCACCATCATTAAACCCCTCGCCGTCGACCTCCACCGACGCTGCCCTCACCTCCGCCTCCTCCGGCTGCTCTCCCCAACAGCAGCAGCAGCCCGAGCGCCGCCCGCCTCCACCGCAGCAGCCCCCGACGACGCTCAGCCCCTAGCGCTCTGCCGTCCCCGGCTGCCTCCGCCCGAGCAGCTCGCCTTACCGTACCTAGTCGCCTCCGACAAAGCCCCCAGCCGCAGCATGCCCTATCCCTAGATCGGACACAACCATGACACAGCTCGTGTTAAGGATACACACGGACACGTGAAATTCAGATTCACGGAGCCCTGTTCAGGTAGCGTTTCCTCTCTCCTTGTTATTTTGTTTTCTGTTCCGTCTATTGCAACGCGTAGACTGTGTAACCCTCTCGATGCCCATGCAATCCGCTCGGTGTATTGCGTCCTGTGGTGATCGCAAACCGCTATCCAAAAACAGAAAAACCAATGCCCTAATTCACCCCGGAACTGAGTGCGCCCCGCCAAACGGGATGACTTGGTCGTACGCGGTCTTTACCGAAATATGCGCGACGTTGATACGGACGTGTGAGATTTCACAGAAGTTGATTTGGATGTGCGTGCACACCGAAATCAACGCGTATCCGCCGACAACGTCCCATATCTGCCCATTTTGGAATACGCTGTAACTTTGTGTACACATGTCGGATCGAGACGAAACTTATGCCATCGGACTCGTAGCAATACGCTGGTCCTGTGACCCAAGTTTGATTCGATTCTGAGAACATTGACAAAATCGCGTATCGTGGGCCCCATAGGCTCCACTTGATGGGCGATTTTGTGATCGGCTCATCAGAATCCAATTCTGGAAGTTCCGTTGGGTTCGTATCATCGTTCCTGACTTGTTGACGCTAAGTTGGACGAATTTGGAAACCTTTGACCCTGACACACTTTTTGGTGCAAAGTGGCCCACATTTGGACCCCGCTTTGATCCGGAAATGTCATTTTTGCCCTTGTGTCCAAATTGGATCTAAGGACAGGCGTTTTTAGCTATTTGATATTTTCTGAGACTGTTGGTGATGTTTATTATAGCTTTTGGAGGAGTACCCGCAGGATCCACTGATACAGGGATAACTGTTGGTATTCAAACCCCAAGCAAGTGTACCTTGCCAAACCCTGCAGCTTTGCTACTTATTTTCTTGACTTATTTATACATCAGTGAGAAAGTATACCTTGCCAACTTTACAGTTCTTGTTGCATATTTTCTTTCTTTATTTATATCATTGTGCATGCTTAACCTAGGACCGTGTGACTTACTTAGCGTCCGATTATTAGTCGGGTGCCAACACCGTACGCGATATTGTGTATGTCATCTAGAGACAGATATTCGTGACCCCTTTACATTCTCGTACTTGTCTTATCAAGTACATTATACCCAGGACACTTGACACTATACATGAGACATGATCTTTCTGAGATATTCATGGTGATTCTGTATAGGATACAAATTTCTGACAGGGATATTATATTCATAGATACTCTATGACTTACTGCATTAGCTATGATCTTGCGTGCCATGTACATAAGACGTTATGGACATGAGACGTGTGATTACATTGGGTGGGGAGAGACACACAGGCTACAGGCTGATTACATATATATCCCCTACTATTGTGAGGCGCAAGACTCTAAAACCCGAGCATGGCCCATTACTCATTATTACTGCTACCGGCTCCCCGACACAGAGCTTATTGTGGCTCAGCCTGAGTACTCATGATGCTCTCATCTTCCATTTCATATAGATGGTTATATAGCTTACCCTATTTATCTTATTTACTATTATACTGCATTTTGGCATATTGATTTCAGTACCTTGTTATGTCCCCTGAGGACCTGGATACCAGATTATTTTCCCAGGATTTGCAGACGAGATCTATCCCGAGGTATACGGGACAGCAGTAGTAGCAGGTGCAGAAGATGATACAGGAGCTATACCGACACCCGAGGACGAGGTGTTAGCTGAAGACTTTTCCTGAGCATCCATGTTTCATGCTCAGTATTTATTTTATTCAGTCATTTATATTTTGGTCTGTTGAACCATTGTATCAAATTTTTATCGGGTTGTTCCCCGAAGCACTTTGTTGAGACTGGTTGATGATTTACATTTCTTATATCTGTGGATCATATTTTATCTTGTGTAGATGAGATTAGTTTTGCATGTTATCGTAGACCTTGTTTTACAGCTTAAGTACGCCCTGATGGATCCATTAAATTGGATTTGTCCATCGGTGCGTGCTGCTGGCCATTGCCACGTGTCTAGTCCCTCGGTATTTTGGGACTAGGGCGTGACAATATTGAAGATATTGTCGAATACATTCTTTTCTATATGTATGACATAAAGACTATCTTTTGAGATTGTCCTTATAATAAGGTAAGTCTCAAAAGATACTCCGTTTTGTCCAATTATGTCTATGTCCGAACCCTTCAAAGGGAAGGGACAATATCGGATCTTCCATCGCAGTCGACAATCCATCTACCTCTTTCCAAACTTTATCTTCTGTCAGTATCAACGGGGGCAAGGATAGTTCTTATTTACCTGCTCGAAAGCCATCTCTATTCCTTCTCCACGTATGCGACGCATGAAGAAAATGAATGTAACAATAAAAAAACATACTTTCCCTCCATTTTGAGATGAAATTCCTTACTCTTTCCCATACATATTGGACACAACAAAGTACCATGAGTACTCCACCCTGATAACATCCCATATGATAAAAAATTATTGATGGTCCAAATGAGTGACACTCTCATCTGAAAGTTCTATTCCTTCGATATATCATATGTCTGAATGTCGAACTGCCCCAATTATTTCAACTCGTCCACTAATGACCGCAAGTCGATATCGATATTTTTTTTTGAACTTTTAGGAACGGGTATGATAAGTGTCAAAACATGTAAGGAGTCTTCATACACATCCATGATGATAGATTTTAAGGAGTCAAAATCACAGGCCAATAAGAGTAATGATATCCCGACAGTCCGAAAGGAGTGAATCCATCAGAACATAAACCCAACCAGACATTCCTGGGCTCTACAGTAAATTCAGGATAATACCGATCAAAATGCTTTCATGCCTCTCCATCGGAAGGATGAGATAATTCTTCGTCATCCATCTTCCATTAGTTGCTATGTCATGTCATGTGTTCTGCTATATTTGCAGACATATACATCCTTTGCAGCCTCTTTATGATCGACAAAAATTGTAAGTACTTGTAGGGATGCATCCTTGCTCGGGCAGTTGACATTCTTTTGCCCCGAATTGGCTTGTATCGATCCTCGTGATAGAAAATGCATCTAGCTTTATCATTGTTCTTTTTGTAGTACAGCCACTACTAAAAATTATGGGGTTAGCAACGATTTTAGCAACGTTATTATTAAATATCGCTAATTTTTTCTAATTTAGTGAGGTTAATATAAAATGTCGCAGGTAGTCGCTAATAGCGACGTTTGGCGTCATTCAACGACATATTTTAGTAAAATAGAAAACAATGTCGCTGATGCGCCATTAAATGTGGCTAATATTTTAATTATAGCGACGTTTAGCGATATTTTATTTTTAATTCGCAGTATATTAATATATTAGCGATGTTTAGCGACATCTATTTTAGATGTCGCTAAATTATTTTATTTAGGGTTTAGAATTTTATTTTTTTCCATTCTATCAAACTCTTACCGAAAATTTCAAAAGCCCCCTTCAGTATTAGCCCCTCCTTCGGGCGTCCTTCTCCCTCTGGCGAAGTCCCCCTTCCGGCGAAGTCCCTCCCTCACCGGCTCCTCCCTTCCGGTGTGGCTGCTCCCCTAACGCGGTTGTTCCCCTTGCGCGGCTATTCCCCTCACACATCTCCTCCCCTCCGATGACCATGGGATTCTTCTCCTCCTCTAGGTAAACCCTAACCCTATCTTTTCCTCTCTCACAGATATGAATACGATATTTGATAGAGGATACTACACAGACACAGACATAGACACGACATGAAACATGATATAGAAACATACACTGACATGACAAGTTACTGATACGACACGGGAATAAGAATCATAAGAGTATTATGGTAATTTTTGTTGTGATATTTGGTATCAAGAAGTTGTGTATCAATTGGCATATGAGGATGTTGATATTGTGTATGCTAGTATTAGTGTGTAGAGTTTGTGTGTGTTGTGTTGTTGATAGAGTATTGTGTGTGTGTGTAAGAAAGAGAGAGAGATAGAGAGAGAGAGAGAGAGAGAGAGAGAGAGAGAGAGAGAGTCTATTGTGTTTAAGAGTGTTCCCTTAGTTATGTGTTCACGAGTGTGTATGAGAGATTTTGAGAAATGATCACATAATAGCTATACATATTATTTGATGGAAGCAGTAGGTATTTTCCCAACAGAGGCAACAAATGTGTTGCTGCACTCTACAGCTGCAATTGCCAGTATCCTCCAGATTTTAAGAGCTTGCAGCTGTGCTGGTGCTTGGTTCCAAAGTTACAGAGAGTACTGCAACTGTGTCCTGTTTTGGGGTTTCATTGCAGGCCAGTAGTGCAGTAACTTGGAGGGTGGAGAACTCGGTTTGTATTCATGCTGTAAGGGAGTGGGCTAAAGTCTGTGCTATGCTCAGTTGAGCAACTGCATTACTGTAGGAGCCTTGGCAACAACATCTTTGGTTCGCTGTAGGAGGATGCTGTAGTAGAGTGTGCAACAACAATATAAAGTACAGGTACTGGACTGGGTGGTACTATAAATTTAAGGGTTGCCATCACTTCAAGTGCAGTAGAAAAATGGCAGCAATCAGTGCACACAATAAGTATGTATATGTGTGTAGCAGGGTGATTGGGATGTATGCGTATCATGTGATACATGGATAGGGTAGTGTATGTGTAGTGAGTTATGAGTGAGGTTTGTGTAGGTGAGTGCTAGTGTATTAAGTATGTGTTGTAGGTGTGTGTCTGTGTCCAAGTGGGTATCATAAATATAGATACTTAGATGCTAGGGATTGGGTTCAAAGGAATGTTAAGTATGGAAATATGTCCAGAGTGCAAGGTATGGGTACCAAGACAATGAACACGTGATGATACCTATTTAATAGGGTTTAAAATTAGAGTTGTCCATATGTCTACTAGTTTTTGGATAGTCACGAATTATAAAATAGATACTCATGAACCACGATATGGATACTCACGCATTATAACTCGAACACTCATGCATCAATAGAAGTTGTTAATTACTTTGATGAACATGTGTATCTATCTTTGCATCCAATTGGATAATATACTTGAACGATGTCTATTTATCTTTTCAGAAGTATCTAGAAATGGATCTGAATTACTACCTGCATCATCGTGTCACTACCCAATTCTAGAAAATAGGGTTATTTTTTTATTTTTAATTGGTAAATTGTGTATTGTATATAATTAATTATATTTATATTTAATTAGTGATTGTATTATTTTTATTTGATTGTTTTAGGATTTTGGCTAGTCTGGACCCATGTCAGACCCTAGTGGACCCATGTCCGACCCAATCCACACCCTTGTGGGACCTATTTTTTGGGTTTAGAATATTTATTATATTTTTAGTGGGTTAGTTGGAGAGATTGGGAGTTAGTTTGAGTGCTTTTGGAACCCTAAACCCAAACCCAAGTGAGAGGAGGGCATTTTGGGCATTTGGAGACTTTGTAAACCCTTCTTTATGGTGTGGCCGGCCCTATTCTAACCCCCATTCCCGATCATACAGCAGACCCATCCCCATTCATTTTTCTTCTTCTTCTTCTTCTTCTTCTTCTTCTCTATTCTCCATTCTCCATTCTCCATTCTCCATTTCTTCTTCTTTCCTTCTCCCAAGTTCAAGTAAGTACTCTATTTCTCTTCTTTCTTCTTCTATTCTCTATGGATGTTAACCCTAATCTTACATTTTTTCCTAACCTAGGTGTTTAGAGCCTAGACTTAGTGTGGAGGCTAGATTTGGAGGTTTGGAGCTTGAGGGAGATAATTTCAAGTAAATTGGAGACTTTGGCCTTGGGATTCCAACTTCCAAGAGATAAATCCTAACTTTTCCCTTACTAATTTCTCTAATATAGTGTAATTAGTGGTTTAAAATCTTCCTAGATCCTAAGCCTACCCGTGATAGGAAGTTGAAACTAGTTTGGTTGTGTTTGGAGACTTTGACACTAGGTTTTGTGTCAATTTTGGGTGAAATCCAAGATTGGCCCAAATTTAGGTGATGCCCTAGGTTAGACGGACCTAGGTAGACATTGTCGGATGTCTTGAGGGTTAGTGCGTGTCTCCGTTCGGACACGTAAAGTCGTGTCGTGGAGAAATGGGCGTTTCGAGCGTTTTCGGGATTTTCGTCGTCGCCGGTTCTAAGTGCGTGCGCGTTTTTGCCACGGACCTAGAATTGATGAGTTAGCATTTTTTCTAGGATCTAGGCATCGTTTAGAACCCGTAGGTAAATTTTGGGCCGATTCCGAGTTGGTTTGGTGTGCGTTTCAGGAGGTTTTCCGAACCTCATACTGCGTGTTCGTCGAAATGACCGAACGGCCATTTCGACTTGGTTTCCTAGTTTCGGGCTTGTGCGTGCGTTGGGTTAGCTTCGGGGAGTGTGTGCTAGAGTTCTTGGGTTATATTTTATATATATATAGGTGTTTGTGTGTTTAGGGATGGTTGTGTGCGTGTTGGTGGGTGTTGTGAGTGTTGTATTGTGTGTTGTGTATTGTGTGTGTTGAGTGTTAGAGTGTATATATATGTATATATGATTATATATATATGTATGTGTGTCTCTCTCTCTCTCTATATATATTTATAGATATGTATATATATTTATATATATGTGTGTATATACCTATATTTGTGTTTGTATATGTGTATTAGAGTGAGTGTTTGTGTATATATATATATATATATCTGTGTGTATGTGTATATATATATATATATATATATATATATATATATATATATATATATATATATATATATATATATATATATATGGGTTTGTGTGTGTATATATATATATATTTGTGTGTTTATATATACATAGATATGTGTACATATATATGTTAGTGTGTGTGTGTGTGTGTAAGTATACATGTATTAGTGTGTGTGTATATATATATATAGTTGTATATATATATGGATATATATGTGTGCGTGTTTGTGTGTGTGGTGCGAAGGTGCAGCGAGGTGAGGGGGGACTGCTGTGCGCAGTGTACAGCGTGCATACAGCAGCAGCAGAGGCAGCAGCAGCTGCCAGCAGCAGCAGCAGTGTAAGCAGCAGGAGCAGCGTGTGCAACATTCTCCGCAGTAGCAGCTAGGCGAGGCAGGTAATGAGGGAGAGTGAGGGATAGATAGATAGATAGATAGATAGATATATAGTTAGATAGATAGATTGATAGATAGATATATAAATAGATAGTTAGATTGATAGATAGATATATAATAGATAGGTAGATTGATAGATAGATATATATATAGATAGATAGTTATATCTATCTATATGTATAGATATATATACCTATAGCTAGATAGATATATAAATACTAGATATAGATATACATATATATGAGTTGGATATATATATGGGTATATGTGTGTATGTGTGAATAGGCATGCATATAGATATGTAGGTATGTATATATATGTGATAGATATATATATTTTAGCCCAGATTATTAACTAGGAATATGTCTATATGCTTAGATAGCTAACTAGAGGGGTAGTTAGAGGGGTATTGGGAGATATCTCAATACCTTGAGATATCAAGGTATCTCAATACCTTGAGATATCCATGGTATTGAGTTTCGAGCGGGCTTTTTGAGCATTTGCCTAGGGATAAGTTTAGAGACAGGTTTTTATGTATTGGTATATATATATTTACTTGTGTTAGCATAGATTTTAGCAGATTTAGGCGGAGTGCGTAGCCTAGGTCGAGGTATCGGATACCGAGGGTATCCCGGTACCTCGAGGAGGCGAGTTTGAGGGTTTACTAGCTTAATTAGCTAGTTTTGACCTAGAATTTTAGGGGCACCCTAGTTTGACCTAGTGTCGACCATAATTGTGCCTGTTGACCATAAAAGTCAACATTTGACCTAGTTTTGACCTAGAGTTGACTTTTTGGACCCTGGGTTGATTTTTTGACCCAAATTTCACCGGTTTGACCCGTTCGATCTAGAATAACCCTAGAAGCCTATTTTTAATTATTTTATATCAGTTTAAATCTATAGAACCCTGTTTAATCTTGCTTTTCTTAATAGGTTCTTGCGATACCGGTCCGGATCTTAATTCTCATCAGTTGCTCAGGACATCAGGCGAGTACCTACCTCTGATAGTTCTATTTCATGATAGCATTTATATCACCTGTTCTAGAACTGTAATACTTGATTCTGACACATTATTATACGAGCTGGTATTAGTGGATCCCGTCATGAGATGTTATCCCCTTACCGTGTTTAGCGGGTACTCTATCATGTGTATTTTATCATGAGCTTCGGGTATTGATTCTTATGTGCTATCATATGCTTCTTATGCTCTCGCCTTCATGTGCGCAAGCTATTTATCATGTACGTAGAGTGTCGTGGTTGGATCCAAGAGTATTAGTGGGGGAGGGGAGTAGGAGTTGGTTATGTGATCAAAGCCAAACAGTATTCATGTGTATGTCGGTTATGCAACTCACGCATAACAGAGTTATCATAGTTTATTCATGTGCAACCTAAGCCGATCACATAACAAACTTGTGTTCAAGGCACTTAGCTAGTATTTATGTTTTCTCACATGCAGTTACTTCACTACTTGTATTGTTCTCCAGTTTATATTGCAGCTACTTTATCTGCCCCAGCATGTATTTATTTTCCTGTGCATCTTGTATACTTTTTTATTGCTAGTCATATATACCTTACCATGTATTTGGAGTTGCTTTCAGAATTATGTATTTCGCTCCAGTCCTGACTGGGCATATTTTTTCCAGAGGATCCAAAGAATTTTTGCCCGATATTCTACGGGCCGGGTATCGAGGAGTGTTGCGACCCCGAGACTGAGGAGGTGCCCATCGAGTAGACGTCGTTAGCGCCCTAGTTAGCTAGGTAGGTTTTTCTGGGTTGTTCCCAGTTGTTATTTTGGATGATTGTACTTATTCTTTTGCTGCTGTGAGTTATTGTAGACTATAGACTTGGACTGTATTTGGATATTGTCTTGCTCTGTGTTTCTTTATTTTTTTGTGATATCATATCGTGCTTTTACTCTTCCCTTAGATGATTGTGATTGAGTATTCATATATATATTGCGTGGTTGCCCTCCTTTTGGAGAGGATATTGACAGGTTTTGTGAGATAGATTTTGTGACCTAGAACGGACCTTTACAGCGTTCTACCGCTGATTCTGCGGCGTAGGCTGGACGTACCCACGACTCATGCCCAATTTTTTGGGTGCGGGTCATGATACATCGTTCGTGGATGTACAACCATTATGCGGATGATATGTGCGGTGTACGGGATAAATTTATACAGGGGGTAGAACAGTTCCTGCAGTTCACCAAGGTGTTCCCTCAGTACATAGACGATACCAAAATTAAGTGTTCATGTGTAAGATGTCGCAACTCGAAATATCACTCAGAATTGGATGTGATATATCATTTGTACTCGAGGTATTTTGTGCCGAATTACTATCAGTGGACCTCACTTAGAGAACTTGTGTCTTTAGCATCATATTCGGAGCCTTATGTGGAGCCGTAAATGGATGTTCACGACCACGCTGATTACGACGATGAGTCCGTAAACGTGATTTTTGACGTTGCCGGGCCTAGTTTCGATCCAAAAAATTATAATAAAGCTTAGGAGGCACCTGATGTCGGGGCTGCAAAGTTTATGGAGTTATTGGAGAATGCAAGGACTCTATTATATCCTAGTTGTTAGGATCATTCACCGTTGGAGGTGGTTACAAGACTGTTGAGCATCAAGTCTGATTTTAATATGTCATAAGAATGCTATAACCGACTGATGGAGTTGATCATAGAGATCTTGCTGGCGGGTACTAAGTTGCCTAATGACTTCTACCGGTCTAAGAAGATAGTGAGATCGCTCTAGATGAAATATAAGAAAATCGATGCATATCACAACAGGTGCATGTCGTACTATAAAGACGACAAGGATTAAAATGTGTGTCAATTTTGCGGTGCTGATTGCTACAAGAAAACTGGTACAGAAAGGCCTGCCGATGCAAGTAAGCCGACCGATTCGATGTACTACTTTTTTTTGATGCCGCGGTTATAGAGGTTGTTTATGGTGGTGAAGAAGACAGTCAAAAATATGAGTTGGCATACGAGAGAACATATTGAAGGAGTGTTGGATCACCCATCCGATGGAGAAGCATGGAAGCACTTCGATCGAGAGTATCCTAATTTTTCTTCGGATCCATGTAATGTAAGATTGGGGCTCTCGTTCGACGGTTTCATCCTATTCAGACTTTCAGGCTCCCATTATTTTGTGAACGTTACCCCGTACAACCTACCACCTTGGATGTGCATGAAGACTCCGATTATGTTCTTAACCATTATTATTTTGCATCCGAACAATCCAAAGAGGTATATCGATGTGTACTTGCTACCGTTGATAGATGAGTTAAATCAGCTGTTGGAAGTAGGCATCAACATATACGATATTTCAAAAAAGTAGAATTTTTAGATGAGGGCAGCACTTATGTGGACTATCAATAACTTTCTGGCTTATGGCATGTTATCTAGATGGAGCACTCATGGTCGTCTCTCATGTCCGTATTGCATGGACCACATTAAGGCTTTCTGTTTGAAACACAGAAGGAAACTATGCTTCTTCGATTGTTATCGATAATTTTTGTCGTCAGATCATCCGTTCCGGAGGAACATGAATGTATTTTGTGCCAGCGTTATGGAGAAGACAAATCCACCTCCAAGGTGGCTCAGAGACACGATATAGAAAGAGGTTAAAGACTTACCAAGTGCTATTGAAGAGCCTAATAAGGGGTAAAAGTGTGATGGATTTGGTCACACTCATAACTGGACGAAGATAAGCATATTTTAAGACCTGCCATTTTGGAGCACCAATCTGATAAGACATAACCTTGATGTCATGCATATCGAGAAAAATTTGTTTGAAAATATAATTAATACTGTGATGGACATAAAGGGGAAGATGAAAGATAATCCCAAGGCCAGGTTGGACTTGGAAGAAATATGCAGACGTCCTGCGTTGCATTTGATAGAGGAAGGGAATGGAAAGTATAAGCAGCCTAAGAAAATTTTCTTACTAGACAAGGAGGATAAACAGAGACTATGTAGGTGGATTCAGGGGATAAATTTTTTAGATGGGTACTTGCCAAATCTGAGAAGATGCGTCGACCCGAAGGAGAATAAACTGACTGGTTATGAAGAGCCACGATTGTCACGTATTCATGGAGATGTTAATTCAGATTGTATTTCAAGAATTCTTACCGCAGGTAGTTTGGGATCCTTTAACAGAGCATAGCATATTCTTCAGATATCTTTGTTCTACCAAGTTGATCGTCGATCGTCTAGAAAAGCAAGAGAAGGACATTACGATAATACTATGCAAGCTTGAAAGAGTGCTCCCTCCTGAATTCTTCGACTCCATGGAGCATTCACTAATTCATCTTTCGTAAGAGGCACATGTCGGTAATCCTGTCGGTTATCATTGGATGTATCCGTTCGAACGTCAACTGAACCACCTAAAGAGAAAGATAAAAAATAAAACAAGGGTTGAGGGTTCTATTTGTGAAACCTATGTTTTTGAGGAGATTATAAACTTTTGCTTGATGTATTTCAAGCCGTATGTTGCTACTAATAGAACAAGAGCTCCGAGAAATGTGATGGATATCAGGAATCTAATGATGCAATATTGAAAGTATTCAATGCTTTCGGTAAGCCTTCAGGCAAAATGATGAAGAGATATTTGAATGATGACGAGCTAAGGGCTACTTAGTTGTATATATTACTCAACTCACCTAAAAAGAAAGATGAAAAATAAGACAAGGATGAAGTGGAGAAGCTAGAGGAGAAACAAATTAATATGTTAACTTATAAGTCATCTTAATATAATACTATACACTAATATTGTTAGACTAATAGGGCGATATTTTATTATTTTTAGCACATTTAATGAAGATATGAGGTTGATGAGACCAAACATAACAAATGAAGAAGTATAACAGGAAATGAGACTTTATTTCCTTTCTTGGTTGAGTCCATACGTATATATCTTTTTGTGTATGCACTTGCATAATATTTAACCGAACGTTAAACTTAATATCATTTCCTAGGTATTTAGGTCGATCTTCCCCACACAACACTCGAGAAGGAGTCTATTAGAACTCTAGCCAATGGACCAATTTATGTCATTATAATATGGCTAAGATATTATATTAATGAGTTTAGGTTTAACTCAACAAAAGCCCTAATAAGAGACAACTTCTTGGATCTCGATTCTACAAAAAATAGTTGTTTGTGTATCAGATCTTCGAGCTACAAAGATGTCAATCCAGGCAATAATTTTTATAGAGTCTTACGGGAGATTATGGTGTTGACATATAATTATGGAACAGAGCCTGCTAAGATCATGTTATTCAGGTATGATTGGTTCGATCCGATCCAAGATCAAGGTTAGAAAATAGACAAGTATGGTCTTGTGGATATAAACTGTCGGCGTCGATATCAAGTCTATAAACCATTTGTCCTATCAAGTCAGGGTCAGCTCATGTACTTCATAACTTATCCTAAATAGGGATCGAGATCGAACTGGTGGGCATTATGCAAGATGAATGCTAGAAATACCTTTGACCTTAATAAAATAGCTTATCAGGAGGATGAGCTATCTATTGTAAAAAATATTGTAGATGTTGACTCAACAGAAGTTGCTCATTACACATCTAATCGTGTAGAAGAGGTAAAATTATCCAAAGAGAAAGACAAAGTAGATGAAAGTAAAGACGAGAAGGAAGAAGAAGATGAGGACAAGGAAAACGAAGAAGATTAATTTTCAGAAGAGGATTGAAAATAAAATAAAATTTATTTAGAACTCTAGCCATGTACTATATTTTAAATATAGAATATAACATCTATTTTAACTATATGGATACATATATTTATATCTGTTATCAATTATATTCTTTGTTTTCATCTATTTTATTAATTATATTTTTAATATAGAATGTAATATCTATTTTAACTTATGGATACATATATTTATGAACTTTATAAGTCTGTGTATTTGTTTTATTATCAGGTATGGTCGGACAACGCAGATCGTTCGAAGGTCGATCCTCTAGATGAAAATCTCATCCAGTATAGGCTACTAGTTTGGATCCTCCTCGCAGAGTACTCCAGTATACCGATCTTTAGCATCTTCGACTACGTCGATGATACGACGTGGCAGTACTCCTGGGACGAGTAGTTCTAGGCCTGAGAATACTCCCTCTTCTAGTGCTCCTCCAGCTGAAGGCACTATGGAGGCAGAGAACCATATGGAGGAGGTCGAGCCGACTCTGTCTGCACATGTTCAGAGCAATCCTCCATGTGCCTTTCGGAAGAGACGATGATGGAGATTTGGACAGACGGGCCTCAAAAGTAAGTTAATTTGTTAACATTTTGGATCAACGTGACAAATAATTATATCTTTATATTAATAAATTTAATTATCATTGTATAGATATCGTCCTTCGGCGGTACAGAAAGCACTAGCGGTATTTTTGAAGCATAACTATGGTGGGCCTTGGATCAACTACTTAGATGCCCCTGAAGATAGGAAGGCATTCTGGTTTGCCAATTTCAAGATAAAAATATATTTACTTTTAATAACAATAATTATTTATACATATTATATAACTCTCTATCTAACTTTTTTTAGAAAACTTATTTTTATCCACCACACCGGGCTGAGAAGAACGAGGAGCAATTTTCCTTCATCGTCGCCAAGTTGATCCTTGATACGATCAACGATCAAAATGCTCGTGATTGTGAAAGAGCCTCGACCCACGATTGGATCACGCTTGAGCTGTGGACTATGATGAATGTGAGATTCAGCGAACCCAGGTACATGGAGAGGTCAGAGAAGGCAAAGTCGACTAGGTCGAAGGCAGGAAAGTGGTATGGTGTCTCGATACTCATGACAGAATATTTTCGTTATTTGGTATGTATTCTATTGAATATATATTATTTTAATAAAATCATGATAAGATGTTTAATTTTAATAACAAAAAATATAATTTTTAACAGGTAAAGAGAGGTGAGGACGCCAAAATGGAGACTGTCTTCCTGGCCACCCATCGGATGAGTGGAAAGCTTATTGATGAGAAGACCACGCAGATCTATATATGTTACTTTATCTTGTATTAGTTTTTATATAAATTTGAAATATGCAAATAGAGATCTATATAGTTAGTAATAAGTACCTTAGACGTTTGCAACCATTTTTCTAGGACGAGTATCTTAGACTACGTGAGCGGACGACTACTAGTGCACCTGCAGAGGGAGGGGCTGGTACTTTCTCGCAGCTCTCTACAGCTCCGTCGGCGGATGATCTCTGGATGACCGCCGTTAGTGGTCTTCAGTGGGGTACGTACTATGGTACAGGATCCTACGGAGCCTTTGCTACGATGCAGTCATCCAGGGTCCCCTCTGGCAGTGTGCATTCCTCGCAGTCTTCATCGGTGCCGGCACGAGCCTAGGAGAGCGTTGACCGTCAAATTTCTGACATGCGTGACCAGTTGCTACAGAGGATTACGAAGCATCCCTAGTCTCAGCCGCAGATCGATGATGCAACGATCACCACACATTTTGATGCGTTCGAGCATAGCCTATTGGAGATTAGGACTCTGAGCCCGATGACGGAGTAAAAACTTATAGAGCTTAGGACAATGTGCCAGACGACAGAGCACAACTTAGCAACTATGGCCGCGTCTACGGAGCACAGACATGCTGAGCATGAGGGATCGCAAATGGTCATGAGCAACTCACTTGCGAGGATACATGCGACGTCGAATTTGTTGAGTCAAATTTGTTGAGTCAGATGGTAGAGACGAACACTTCGAGGATGGTATCTGCCATGGATTCATACAATGATCGACTGCTAGCATTGGAGAAGATATGTCCTCCTGGTCTGCCGACACTGAAACCGACATCGACACCATTGATTCCACTGCCTCCTCTATCGGGACAGGTGATGCTTTCTCAGGAGCAGTATGGCTTCCTCTTATCCCAAATGCGCGACAATGTTCCTCCTTCTCCTCCTGATCCATAGTAGTTGTTATTGGAACTTTTTTTAGTATGTTGGTGTCTATTGGCCCATTCTTGGGTCTTTGATGTACTTATTTTATACTTTTTACTATATTATTTGGATGAGACGGATGTGACATTATTTTAGATTCATGTATTTATTTATTGGGATATTTTTGCGTGCTTGGATATTCTTGACGTATTTGTGTATGTACCGGTGTTGAGTGTTCCACCGAAGGGGTTGGCGAAGCCAGGAAATTCAACGGAGGGTTGCTCCGTGTCTGTTTATATAAACTGTGATTTTATAATTGCAAACACACTTTTTATGGGAAAATAATTTTAGATATTATATTTTTTTTGGTTTTTTAAAAATTTAGCGACGTTTATCGACGTGATAGTGCATCGCTAAATTGTGTTAAGACGTCGCTAACTGGTATCAGGGACGTCGTTAATCTGTGTCAAAATATCGTAATACATCTCTAAAAAAGCTGACATGGCTATTTCTGCCAGGTCAACATTGGTGTAGCAAAACGTCGATAATAATGTCGCTGATTTGGCGATGTTATGCGACAATATACAACGTTACTGATATAACGACATCGCGTAACTGAACATCGCTAATTTGGCGACATGTACATATCACAAATATACGTCGCTATAACGACGATTAGGGACGAATTTCTTGTCAGCGACCATGGATTACACAATAACACTAAAACGTCGCTAATTATATTACTAATATATTTTAGCGATATTTTTTTACATATTTGCGATATTTTTTTGACGTCGCTAATATATATTATTTTAGTAGTGAACGTGCAGACGTTTCGACAATAATCTATCTTTTCGTAGCCTAATCCGAGTTTTCGTATCATCATCTTCGAATTGTAGAAGTTTTCAAGAAATACCTTCGATCCTTTGGGCAACAACTCTGTAACAAACTGAATTATCCGGTCGTAGCATCCCTGCGGTAAGTTAAAATCAGACTTGAGGTTCAACAACCGTATCACCTACGACATGACATAATAATAATTATAACTCGGGTATAACCGAGTATCGACATTCTTGAACATATAATATAATTCCTTCGTATGAGGATTCGGATCCTCCAGATCAAAACTTGTACCGGCTGCATCAAATACCAACTAACACGCCAGGTTTCGCGGTCGATATTCAAAGTTATCTCCGAGAGTGGACTCTTCTACCTCCATATTGAAGGAGGAATGATATTACGGAAATAAAGGTTCTCCTTGAGCCGTCCACTCCTTGTAGTTCGGTACGAAATCCTTCTTGTAGAGATGCTCCCTCACGAGGTCCACCTCTTAGAATGATATATTATGATATTTGACACAAGGGCCTTTGATGAGCCTCTCATCTATGAAATAAGGTTGACTAGTGGCGTATTTAATAAATTCCTCAACGCCCACCCTAAAATTATCTGTCAAACCAATCCTACTATCATGTCGCTGATTGTATATACACGATTAGTCAACTAAGTATCGACTTATTGCTTTCTTATAGATGTGAATAATTATGCACGTACCCTGTCAAAAGAAAAATATATAAAGAACTATGTTTACCTAGTTAGGATACTTGCTAAAAACAAATGCAAGAGAAAAACTTATCTATCGCATATAAAATAATACTATAAATAATTAAAATAATGCATAAAGTATTGCATATAAATCAATCGACAATGGTGACTCATAGTAATGGTACGATACCAATTTCGATACCGATACTTTGAACCTTGGACTAGTGTATACTATGAGTACCTATGTAAGATAACACTTTAGAAGAAAATTTATCTATAGTAAGGTTGTAAAAGCATAGTAAGATTATATATATAGGTACCTATGTATAATACACTATATAAGAAAACTTATCTATGTAAAATACCAAATTGGTATCTAATTTGAATGAAAAATACCAAGTAGCAAGGGTGTTTAAGCATGGCATGGTTTAAAAGCATATGAAAGAGTAAAACTTATCTATCTCATATATATCAATCAACAAGGATGACTACTATTTCATTCAATTTCAAAAATACTAAGAAATAACACTAGAAATACTTAAATTATGTCTAAAGTATAAATATCTATATTTTCTAAAATGTTAATAATTTACTAACAGTTATTTGTTTTCGATACCAAATAATCCGATTCTCCTGTACGATACTGCCGATATTACTGATATCGTCAACCCGATACTCACAGTAATGGTCCGATACTAATATATGATTAGTGAGGTTTATGTGTAACATAATACTATGACTTTAATATAGAGGAATTCAAACACCCGAAAGTACGTCATGTCATTTATATCATATTATAAATATGTCACCTCATAATTACTCGAAATCTTCTTTCTATTTTTTGCAAGTCCATATTTTCTTAGTTCATTTTATTGGTCATATATTTAGGGCAACATATCCGGAACCTATTCTTGTATTCAAGCGCACAATAATTTACTGACACACTCCTAATCCTTAAATCTAATGCTTTTTATATAACTAGGGCTATTATTTGTCTATGTCGGATGTCGTATTCGTGTCCGTGTCAGAATAAGCTACAGAGATATTGTATTTCCATATATCAGAATGTATTATCTCATATCTTTTTAATCCTGACTATTTTCTAGTATAAAAAACTTCTAATTATAACTAACAAAATTCAAACCCTGCGTCCGTGTCTAGCGTATCATGTCTGTCCGTGTCCAGCGTATCAAAAATGCCAAACCATTTATTTTCTTTTTGTGTCTGTGTCTAGTGTATCATGTCTGTACGTGTGTCCAAACCCCCACAATATAAATGCAATAATTAACCAAATCAAAATGAGAGTTAGGGTTAACTTAGCCGGAGGAGAAGGCGATCTGACGGAAGCGGAGGGGGTCAAGGGTAGAGGAGGATGGCTTGGGGGTCGGATGCCGGAGGAGAAGGAGGAAGATGAGAGGGGTTTGGGGGTCGGGGCTCGGTGGAGGAGGAAGAGGAGAGGTGGTCGGACGTCGAAGGAGGAGGGGGAGGAGAGGGCGATTGATGGGTTGGGTCTCAAGCGGGCGAGTGAGGGGGAGGGGCTGCCGGAGAGGGAGAGGTCGCCGGAGAGGGGAAAGGGGTCGGGGGGGGGAGGAGGGTCGCAGGAGAACGAGCGAGCGAGAGAGAGAGAGAGAGAGAGAGAGAAAGATTGGGAATGGGGGAAAATGAAACGCGGTTGGGAATTTTAAGTTTTCGCAGTGACGAATAATTTTGTCGCTAAACATCCACTACAATAACAGCGACGGATTAACGACATATTATTGATAAAATATAATATATTTTGTTTACATAAATAACTTAGTCGTTATTTCGTCGAATTTTTGTCGCTGACTCAGCGACGGAGTAGTTTCTGTCACTGAAATCCATTGTTATTTAACATTATTTTTGTAGTGATTGATTGTAAGTATTATAAGAGAGAGAGAAAATTATTGTAGTTTTGCCCTATTTGTAGAAATTGTTTGATTGTCAAATGACCATAAATACCCTTAGAATATATTTGTTATATAGATATTTTGGTCATTTTTAGCATAAAATAAAATATCCCATATTTATGTAAAAAAATGATATAAATGGGGACCAATATACCCTTAAATATGGTTGTTGGGTGGGTTTTCCAAAATATCCTTAGTTGCTTGGCCGAATTTGTCTCCGAAAAACTTTACTTTAATGATATAATAAAATTATGGGTCAAAACTTATGGATCATTATTTGATGGGAATGGGGTCTATCCCCATGATGAATAAACAATATGGATTTGATCCATGGAAATCGGTCATGCACCCATGGTTGGGTTTGGCCAAGTACTTAGCCATTTTTCTTGGTACAGTTTCTGTGATAAGATTCAGTTTTGGGAGACTATTTTGGATATGTTGTAGTCATTATTTGACTCAGTCTACAATAAAAAAGTTGTTGAGAAAAGTTTTCTTTCATCCAGGCTTTGAACTAGGTTATTTAGAGGTGTATTGAAGAATTCCTGACCATATGAAGTAGCCTATCTATTCAAATTCTGCATGCATTCAGCTTGAATGCAACATTGATGAGGGATAAATGAATCTTAGAAGAAGGAAGGGGCTACCCTTTGGACTTCTCCTTGCAACGAATATGATGTACCGAAAAGACATATCCTTCATATAAAGAGGAAAAATGGTGAAGGTTGAATATAACAAGTAGTAAGAAGAATAACAAACAACTTGTAATTCTCACACTTGTAATCCACCTCAAGTCAGTTTGTGAGATAAAGTGATCCTCAAGTTAAGTTTTATCAACTTGAGAAAAGGTCATTGTAATCTTTCATTTAATTATAGTAAAAATGGCATAGAAGGGGCGGGCGAAGGACATAGGCTCAAATTGAGTATAACCTCGATAAATCTTGTGTGTGTTATATCTATTAATTTCTCTTCTCTTCCATATTTATTTTATTTTTATCTCCTCATAAAGACAAAAAAGGTCTTATTTTTCCAACAGTGGTATAAGAGCACAGGTTGCTAATTTTGTTATTTTGAGATGGAGACTCCCATTGGTGGTATTCGAATGATCATCTTGAATAGCCGCAACTGAATAATATGGAAGGCGAAGATGACCGACATTCTTTATTTCAAGGATCTCTATGCACTGGTTGAAGGTAAATTTTCTAAGCCGGAGACCATGTCGGTGAAAGAATAAAAAAAGGTTGACCGGAAGACCATCGACACCATTCGACAATGGGTGTATGACACTCTGTTCCACCATGTGTTAAATGAGATATCGGCAAACAACTTGTTGAAGAAACTTGAAGATCTCTATGAGAGGAAGACCGCCTACAAAAAAAACTTTCTTGATTCAGAAGCTTGTCAATCTCAAGTTCAAGGAAGGTGATTCCATATCTGAAAATCTGAATAAAATTCAAAGTATTGTTAATCAGCTTGCAACTATGAAGATTGTGTTGGACGACGAGCTTCAATCCCTTCTTTTGCTTAGCTCATTATCGGATAGTTTGGAGACTCTGGTGGTGTCTCTTTGTAACTTCACACCTGACAGAGTTGTATCCATAAACTAAATTACAAGCAACTTTCTGAATGAAGAAATCCGTAGAAAGTCATCCGGATTCTTCCATTCTCATGCCCTTGTCACTGAGAATAGGAGGAGAAGCAAAAGCCGACAGCCTCAGAACCGAGAAAAGTCGAGAAAAAAAATCAAAGGCTAGGAAAGAAATTAGTTGTTATCACTACGGGAAGAGTGGACACATAAAACGGAAATACCACAAGCTCAAGTGAGAACAAAATGAAGTAAGGACCAATGAGAAGCAAGAAAAGAATAAAAGTGCAACCGTTGTCACTGACAATGAAATCGTACTTTTCTCGGTATGTGAAAAAGTCTGTACAAATCTTACTTGCCAAGACTCAGATGGGTGATTGATTCTAGTGCCTCCTACCATGCTACTCCTCGGAAGGAGTACTTCACTTTGCTTCATGAAGGTAACCTTGGAATGGTAAAAATGTGTCACAAAAACTCTTCTCAAATTTTTGGCTTTGAAAATATTTGTGTTACCACTAAACTTGCAACAAAGATGTTTCAAAAAGATGTTAGATTTATGCCCGATCTTTATTTCAATCTTCTCTCCACCGGCAAGCTTGATGACGAAGGATACACAAGTAGCTTTGGTAAAGGATGTTGGAAGCTTACCAAAGGATCACTTGTACTTGGCAAGAGAAAAGAAGTGTTGTACTCTCTACCAGACTCAGTTCCTCTTAAAGAATGATGAACTTGGAACAGTGGAATATACCTCTATAGATTTGTGGCACAAGAGACTTGGCCACATGAGCGAGAAAAGACTACAAATTCTCGTAAGACGACTACTACTTCCATCCATGCAATGTACAACACTATCCTACATTGATCATTCCTTAATTGGAAAACAATATGTCACGCCCTAGTACCGGAATACGGAGACGGACATGGCCATCTATCCCATACAAGGTGTAAACTCCCTCACCCAAAATAGGTATTTTGTGTATATTTTATATTATTATATTTATTATAGATGTTGAATTTATTTAGAGTATTCTCTTAGTTAATTAGAAAATAAATTATTTTAGTATATTTACTTATATAAATATTTATTTAGAATTATTTTTAGGCTATTTTAGATTATTGAGATTTTTCCATTATTTTTAGTTAATTAAAAACTAGTAACACTAATTTTCTAGGACTTTGAAGAATTTATTTTATGTACAAACTTGATTAAAAATATTCCAAACTTTTATTTTAGGTTCTAAATAATAAAATATATTTTTTAAAATTTTCTGGGAATAATCTGAGTATTTTAGTATTTATTGGGAGTAATTAGGCTAATAACTAATTTTTAGAACTTGTAAAATTTATTATGTAATTAAAGGAATATAGAATGGACCCATATTATTTTCTAGGGTTTATAATACTATTATATATTTTCTGGAATTATTTCAGAATTTTTGGAATAATGTTAGTATTTATTTTTAGTTAAATGGATAAAACTAATGTTAAGAGCTTCTCCTAATTATAGTAGGAAATCTATGAATATAAAATTATCCCAAATATTTTTTTAGAGTTTTTAAATTCAAAATATATTTTCTATAATTTTTCCAGATTTTTATGATTATTTTTAATATTTATTTTGAGTTATTTAGATTTAAAACGACTTAAATAATGTTTTGATAAAGGCAAATCAAAATCAAATAATATAACCAAAACCATCCAATCAAATCATGACATGTGTCACCCTCCTATCAACTTTCATTCAGCCGCTCAATCCCTATATATATATATAATATAATAACCCTAATTATCCCATTATTTTTTTAGAGAGAGAGATTTTGTAGAATTGCCATCTAGGGTTCCTTCATCTTCCACAGGTCATTGCGCATAGCTTCGGACTCCAAACGAGGCCTAGTTTTTTGCGTTAGAAAGATATTGAGGTTAGATTTCTTATTATATAATTTATTTTATGAAATTATAAGTATTAAATTCTGGAAAATTCGTAGAGCACAGCATATCCAAAAATAGACGTGTTTTAATATTTTCGCGATTTCGGGAGAACCAGGAATCAGAATCATGAACCGTTTAAAGTTTTGGAAAGCTAATGTCGAGATCATTGACATATGTTTTTTCCAAAATTTATTTCGAAGTATTTATATACTGTTAATTCTGTAGAACTTCTAGGTTAGAATTTAACTATCGGTGCACAATACAAAATTTGTATGTGCCATAATTCCCAAACGAATTTGAATTTGGATGAGCCATAAATTTTAGCATATTTTTGACGCTGAAATCTACTGGAAATCATGCATGAAAGTTGAGTTTGTGTCGGTTGACTTTTCGGTCAAAAGATTGCCTCGATTTGCGTGCCATGAGTCTCGAGTTGATAAAATTTAGTTTCTTTGGACAAAATTTAGAAATTAACATAAAAATTAGAATAATAAGATTAAAATAGGATTTTAGAGTAATTATTCCAGAATTAAATAAATTAAAATAAATTAAAATAAATTATCTTTTGACGTGATAAATTTGTAATACATAGGCTATTTGGACTGTGACTTGGACTCTGATTCATACCAGCAGCAGGACCCCAGGCAAGATACCTTGCCAAATTACTTATAGTATTTTGCATGCTTAGTATATTTCTGTTTATTTCTGTATATTTATTGTATCTCTGTTATTTATTGCATGTGTAGTTCCTTTCAGTCATTACTATATATTAGATATGTTGACACACACTTGACACTTAGTATCATGAGAGGACAATCAATAGGCGTATGGGCTTTTAACCACTCTGGTAAACCATAGTATATAGTTCGCACTACGGGCGTGTGTCGCGCTGGTCGCTACCCCAGAGGTATGTCGATTTCTGTAGAGTCGCGCTGGTCGCTACCCAGAGGTATGTCAATTTCTGATGTCCATTAACGGGTGTGTGAGTTGTGAGGCTTAGATTGAGTAGACTACCCTTGCCCATACGTCGAAAAATTGTCCTCATTTGCATTCATATAGATGGTCTTGTACAGCGTACTTATTTATTTTCAAATAATATACATGTTTACTGTATTCAAATTGGCTCGTATTTTCTGTATCTTGTTACATCCCTTTGAGGACCTGGTCCTCTGCCAGGTGTATCTGTTCTTGAGTAATTGCAGGAGCACAGATTTGGATGATTACTTGTGTTGCGAGAATATCTTCTCTTCGAGCCCATGGTCGTTAGCTGGTATTCCTATATTGTATTTGTTGTGTTGTACTTTTCCATTCGAGTTGGTAGTGGATTTGTTTTCATCCAACTATCATCCTTAGATATTTATGTTGAGATCTAGTTATATAGATGCTGGTTATTATTTATATCTGATTTTTATGGATGAGATTTAGATTATACCCTGTGACTTGTGATACATTTTATACCACTTGTGGACTTGATATTCATATTACAGCGTACGTGTGGATTTGGTTTCCATATATTGGAGTTGCCATATCCATGCGGCTGGCATGGTTACGTGTCCTAGTCCTACGTATTTTTGAGACTGGGGCGTGACATGTTTTTGTGGTGGCCCATGCAGGTCAAGAACATATTGTCTCGGTTATGTTACTGTACCGAGCAAGCCTGCAAATAGGATTAGAGTATAGGATCTCATCCACATTTGACTACGACTCATCTTTCTTCTAATCCGTTCTATCTAAATAATTGTATCCTGCTTGATTCCTGTACTTCCCTAATAGTTCTTTGAGTATAGCCTTCTGCTAGAATATAGGAAACCCTGTTATTAGGATGATAATTAGGGTAGCACACCTATTAAGAATACAACAAGAATATAGACACACCACTAAGTTTAGAATATCTAGTGAACCCTATAATTCCTTATCTTTAGATTGGTATACTATTACCCCTTGATGTATTAAGAAGACTTGAGAGTAGTATAGACACTACTAGAGATAGTTAGAAGTTTTACCATAATGGTTGACCCTAGTATTGAGGAACCAATAGAAAATCAAAATTGAATATTAGGAGTAAACCTAACCTTCGCAGTTAGATAAGTATTGGAGAACTAAATTTAGGTTCTTGTCTTGAGATGAGCAGGAAGTACCTTAGAAAGCCAAGAGCAATGTATAGAACATTTACCTAATCATACCTCAAACATAGCAACTAATACCCCATTTCCCTTAGAGAACCATGATGCTATCTAGAGCCCTCTATCTTAATTTTATATATTGTTCCCCTGCGACCATAGAGCTCGCTATTTTGCGACGACTAATCACGTTTCTTCTCTTCATCTTTCAACTCGTGCCATCTGACACTTCGGATAGTAGGCCAAGTAATTTTATTCTTTGTTAAGGGCTCATAGTTTGCTAGGATTATAGTTGTAGCCTTGAATGTAAAAATTTTTATGCTTGGTAGTTAGAACTTGATAAGTTTAAGTTATTTTGTAGATTGTGACCGATGATTAACCCTTAGTTTTTAAATCACGTAATTTGTACCCTCACCTCGATACAAGCGAGATCCCTTTTCCCCTTATATGGCCATTAACTCTTCAATCCTTACTATTGACACTTGTTCTATAAGCACTATGACTAAGATGTAAGATGACCATGACCTATGTAATAGAAGAGGATACCCCAAGAAAGTACCAAGACCCCTTCTCATAGACCTTAACAGAAGCTTTTACGGTATCCTTAAGATAATACAATAGTAGTTAAATCATTTTAAGTTGGGTAGTATACCTCACCACCTAGTATCATATAGTCCTTGTGATCCATTAATGAAGTGTAACTGAATGACATTAATTATATGCTAGCAAAGACGACAGTGTTTATTCAGACAATAGAATTTAGAGGTCCTTGCCCCCATTTGGTCGACTAGCGACATAGACAATGAGGTTGTATGATAACTATAGAGAATGGTAGGGTCTTTATTATTATTGCTTATGTTGTTTTTTTGTTTTTGTTTTTGTTTTTGTGAACTTGAATTGACTTGTACCTCCTTTCATTATCATCTAGCGTACTTATAATTGTTGTACCACCTTGACTTATGTCGCTATTATAGCCTAGTTTTGCAAGCTTATTCTTTCATCAAGCTTGTTCACTATATATGTATTAGTGGATGCATACATTAATACATTTCAGAATTTGTGTATTAAGGTCTAGCTAACCTTAGTGCATTGATTCGCCCTTCGCATAACTGCTTCACGTGGATTGAGATATATAGTGATTAGTAGATGAATGTACTTGCCCTCTAGACATGTCTGAGCGTATTGTATCGGCTATATAACTGTACTAATACGAGCATGTGAATAAGAATTACCAAAATAGGACTGCAATCCATAACTGCTTTGACAATTCCTATTTGAATTCTTTAAACGCCTTGATCCCGATACTTCTATTCTATTACCTCGCCCTTGAACTCTTTATTATTGATCTCCGTCTTCCCTTATTTCGGAAAGACGAAACCTCGTGCTTGGTATAAGTTTGATACACAGAGAGTACTAGATATACCCCATAGGCCGATCACATACTTGAGGATTATTCTTTCGTAATTAAGGACATATCATATATGATATAATCGGCGTTGAAGTTTTGAGGATTGAATGACATGAGTAAATAAATTAAGGAATATTTTTCTTAAAGTATATATCCTTCTGTGATAGATGGGTAAATTCTAAGTTGGGTAGCAGTGCATTGGCAACTCGAGAGAAATTTCTTTTAGATTGTGATCGAGTAAGATTAGATTGGGAGAGGTTCAAGCCATTTTAATTTTGAGAATTTTAGAAGAATGACTAAGATGATGAGGATTAATGAGTTTTAAAAATCTTGATATTGAGGACCCAATATTTATACCTTAAGTACATAATTTAAATTTTTGAGTATTGAAGGTAAAATCATCAATTTGAATTTGAAGGATAAATATATAATTTCAGACTTGAACATTGGTGGACTGCATTTAAATTATTTTTTAATTTGATGATTTAAATTAAGAATTAAAATTTTGATGGTTGGACTACCTATTTGAAATATTGAGGATGTGAATGAAATTTAAAAAGTTGAAGAATACAAAAAATTTATAAGTGAAAATAGGAATAATATTGGACTCGAATTACTTCTAGAGGAGATTATGATAGTTGGAGATCGTGAGATAAAATTTGATATGGGTTATTAAAATCTTGAAGATATTATATGGATTCAATTTAAATTTGGATATTGATGATTTAGAAAAGTGAGAAGAGATTACAATAGGTTGAATTTTTGATTTAAACAATGATTATCTTAATTTTGAAGTGATCGCGATAGATTTGAATAGATTTTGTTATTTAAATTTTTGGAAGAGATTGCGATTGACGTACCTTATGTACGAATGTGAGGGATTTAACAAATTATGCCTTATTTTAATTTCGAGGACGAAATTGTTTTAAGTTGGGTAGATTGTAAACTCCCTCACCCAAAATAGGTATTTTGTGTATATTTTATATTATTATATTTATTATAGATGTTTATTTTTTGTAGAGTATTCTCTTAGTTAATTAGAAAATAATTTTTTTAGTATATTTACTTATATAAATATTTATTTAGAATTATTTTTAGGCTATTTTAGATTATTGAGATTTTTCCATAATTTTTAGTTAATTAAAAACTAGTAACACTAATTTTTTAAGACTTTAAAAAATTTATTTTATGTACAAACTTAATTAAAAATATCCCAAACTTTTATTTTAGGTTCTAAATAATAAAATATATTTTATAGAATTTTCTGGAAATTTTTTGAGTATTTTAGTATTTATTGGGAGTAATTAGGCTAATAACTAATTTTTAGGACTTGTAGAATTTATTGTGCTATTTCAGGAATATAAAATGGACCCACATTATTTTCTAGGATTTATAATATTATTATATATTTTCTAAAATTATTTTAGAATTTTTGGAATAATGTTAGTATTTATTTTTAGTTAAATGGATAAAACTAATGTTTAGAGCTTCTCCTAATTATAGTAGGAAATCTATGAATATAAAATTATCCCAAATATTTTTCTAGAGTTTTTAAATTCAAAATATATTTTCTGTAATTTTTCCAAATTTTTATGATTATTTTTAATATTTATTTTGAGTTATTTAGATTTAAAACGACTTAAATAATGTTTTGATAAAGGCAAATCAAAATCAAATAATATAACCAAAACCATCCAATCAAATCATGACATGTGTCACCCTCCTATCAACTTTCATTCAGCCGCTCAATCCCTATATATATATAATATAATAACCCTAATTATCCCATTATTTTTTTAGAGAGAGATTTTGTAGAATTGCCATGTAGGGTTCCTTCATCTTCCACAAGCCATTGCGCATAGCTCCGGACTCCAAACGAGGCCTAATTTCTTGCGTTAGAAAGATATTGAGGTTAGCTTTCTTATTATATAATTTATTTTATGAAATTATAAGTATTAAATTCTAGAAAATTCGTAGAGCACAGCATATCCAAAAATAGACGTATTTTAATATTTTCGCGATTTCGGGAGAACCAGGAATCAGAATCATGAACCGTTTAAAGTTTTGGAAAGCTAATGTCGAGATCATTGATATATGTTTTTCCTAGAATTTAATTCGAAGTATTTATATACTGTTAATTCTGTAGAACTTCTAGGTTAGAATTTAACCATCGGTGCACAATACAAAATTTGTATGTGCCATAATTTCCAAACGAATTTGAATTTGGACGAGCCATAAATTTTAGCATATTTTTGACGCTGAAATCTACAGGAAATCATGCATGAAAGTTGAGTTTGTATCGGTTGACTTTTCGGTCAACAGATCGTCTCGATTTGCGTGCCATGAGTCTCGAGTTGATAAAATTCAGTTTCTTTGGACAAAATTTAGGAATTAACATAAAAATTAGAATAATAATATTAAAATAGGATTTTAGAGTAATTATTCTAGAATTAAATAAATTAAAATAAATTATCTTTTGACGTAATAAATTTGTAATACATAGGCTATTTGGACTGTGACTTGGACTCTGATTCATACCAGCAGCAGGACCCCAGGCAAGATACCTTGTCAAATTGCTTACAGTATTTTGCATACTTAGTATATTTCTGTATATTTATTGTATCTCTGTTATTTATTGCATGTGTAGTTCCTTTCAGTCATTACTATATATTAGATATGTTGACACACACTTGACACTTAGTATCATGAGAGGACAATCATTAGGTGTATGGGCTTTTAACCACTCTGGTAAACCGTAGTATATAGTTCACACTACGGGCGTATGTCGCGCTGGTCGCTACCCCAGAGGTATGTCGATTTCTGTAGAGTCGCGCTGGTCACTACCCCAGAGGTATGTCGATTTCTGATGTCCATTAACGGGTGTGTGAGTTGTGAGGCTTAGATCGAGTAGACTACCCTTGCCCATACGTCGAAAAGTTGTCCTCATTTGCATTCATATAGATGGTCTTGTACAGGGTACTTATTTATTTTCAAATAATATGCATGTTTACTGTATTCAAATTGGCTCATATTTTCTGTATCTTGTTACGTCCCTCTGAGGACCTGGTCCTCTGCCAGGTGTATCTGTTCTTGAGTAATTGCAGGAGCGCAGATTTGGATGATTACTTGTGTTGCGAGGATGTCTTCTCTTCGAGTCCATGGTCGTTAGCTGGTATTCCTATATTTTATTTGTTGTGTTGTACTTTTCCATTCGAGTTGGTAGTAGATTTGTTTTCATCCAACTATCATCCTTAGATATTTATGTTGAGATCTAGTTATATAGATGCTGGTTATTATTTATATCTGATTTTCGTGGATGAGATTTAGATTATACCCTGTGACTTGTGATACATTTTATACCACTTGTGGACTTGATATTCATATTACAGCGTACGTGTGGATTTGGTTTCCATATATTGGAGTTGCCATATCCATGCGGCTGGCATGCTTACGTGTCCTAGTCCTACGTATTTTTAAGACTGGGGCGTGACATAAGGTATAGAACGTTTAAGGCGGTCACGGTTGTAGAAAGACAAGGGGGTGTATGCTACAATAAGTCTCCTAGGGTCTTAGAACAACTATGTCTCAATCACTCAAGCAAGTAACAAGAACATAAAACATGCGAGATAAAGCCGTAAGGCATCCCAAACGCTCTTTTAGAATATTCTAGAGATCTAGCCATCAAAATATTAGGCTAGCAGAATGTCAATAGTTACACAACCGAGATCAGCTGTAGTCTGATTATATTACAGTTATGTAAAAAAGAATTGATGTCCATACAAGCTGGCTAACAAGTACAACGCCCAAAAAGAGTAGAATGTACAAGACGAGCAGTGATTAAGAAATCCACTCGTGCCCTTCAGCGACCATTTATCTGGTATGCGTCATCGTAAGAGGGATAAGCTGGACCCTCTGGTGTTGGCTTTAAACCAGGCCATACAAAACCAGTAGGGTTAGACCTCAAATAGCAAGTACCACAAGGAAGTCTAAATGAAGAAATAAAAATCAGATCAAGCATACAGTACAAGAGCCAAGAATCATTGGTGCGTGCCCCATCTTTGGGATAACATGGCACTCCTTCACCAAACAAGGACAAAAAATGCCATGCCACCCAAGATAAGGTACGTCCCATTATTATGGTTAAGTTAGAATTCTATGTCATAGTTCGGTCCATATTCCGTCATAGCATGATGACTCAACTCCCCAACCTTGAGCGCAATAAAAATTATCATGGGACGGCCCATTACGCATGATCTCAGGATGCCGTTCCCTTTCCATGTTCTAATCATCTTTTATGTTACCTAATTAACCCTATAATGATATAAAATTTCCTGCCATGGCCAAAAGAATATTCCCCTTAATGATGTCTTATAGAGTACGGCCATATTTGTTATGAATCCTGATAATATAATGAGCCAATTATGGATTCACCCAAATATAGATGCAATATTTAAACAAAAAATATCCTAGTCACACTATGGTTCTGACCCATTATCATTTCTGTACCAAGAATTCAGAAATATAATATTATTCACCGAGCAGGAATCATCATGTCACGTTCAGTGTACATGTTGGCCAATGTTCCACACTTAGTGTACAATAAAGACTTTAAAAATAGGCGAGCAGGACAAGTATATCGGCAATAATACAATAACCAAGTCAGGATACCAAACCTATCAGTTGGTCATATGAATCATGTTTGATCAGGTCAGGGGTCACAATTAATTAGGAATCTCGTATCTCATATGATCAAGTCACGGTCATGGATGCCTCATTAATTTCTAAAATTCTGGGATCATAGATCATCAATCATGTTCAAGCTCAACTAATCTAGAATAGGCATCAAGGGAACAACATGACCCATGCATGCACAATCAATCACAATAAGTCCTGGGTCGACGTACTTTGCAACTGCCGAATATAGGCTAGTCAAGAATAGTGGCATACTATGTACGACAAGCAACTATATGGCGGACAAACCTATAACACTAGGCCCCTGAAGCTATGGCGCAGAAGTCTATAACATGGTGCACAAAATTGATAATAGAGCAAAAGGAAGATGTGGGGCACAAATCAATAATTACAAGAATAGGCGGATTCTACTCATGCAAACAAACTGGCTCACAAAGCAAGATTTACGAGTAAGAGAAGTGGCATACTATGCAAGTGCAAAACAACTACAAGAAAAATACAAGTCCCAGCAGGCGAAATAGTCGAGGGCCTCGGGAATCGAGATGTGCCAAAGTCAAGGATGGCTTATCGATACTGAACCGAGCAAGAGTGTGTCACGTCCCGATCTTCCGCAGGCAAATCGGCCGTTCCCGCTAGGCGGGAATCACCCTCGCCAGCGCTCCCGTGGAACGATCACTTGACCCATCCGGGCGTGATGCCGCACGAGCGTGAACTGCGCCCGTGCAAGGCCGTGATTCATTGGCTGGCGGTAAGAGTTTTAAGCCACAGAGTCGCACAGATTGTCCGAGTGCAGCGGAGTCATGAACGCATAGGCGATCGGTAACAGGTTCACTGAGTCGACAATATAGCGGAAGCATTGAAACACAAGTTAAAGTAAAGCAAGCTCTTTTATTGATATAGACATGTGTTACAGGCAGCGTATAGCCGAGATTACAAGTCGCTCAAGCCTCTCTCTGAAACAGTAAAAGCGTGCCAAGTGGCTACATTTATGGAATAATTTGTATAGGCGATGTTCAGGCGATGTCCAACATTATGTCTTGTATATGTGCTTTCATTCCGGACGCACCGCTGCTTCGGAGTGATCTCCACGCCTTAGCATGTGCGAAGGAGGCGTCCGCACCGAACGAGGTTCTCCCGCACCATGCATACAAACTGGTGGATTATCAGTACATTGAATGCACTACTGGGGAAGCTAATCGCCCACTCGACAAATCCAAACACGTAATACAGTTTCCGTGCACCAACTATTAAGTTGTCTTTCTAGTTGCCTTAGGATCAGTTTCATGCAAATATTGAATAGCCTAACTTGTGTGGCGGTGCACCATGCAACATGAGAGGAAACACGACGAGACTTACCAACTTACCATCTCCTTCCCTGTCCAAGGCAAACATTGAGGCAAACATCATTAATTCAAGCACGGGCAAGTATAACATTCAAGAGGCATAGCATATGCAAACATGAGGGTCATTTTAATATGATCGTTCATGTGTTCAGTTATTTCTTGATGCGATGCATTGACTCGCACGCGGATAGTCGCTAAGCGAGGATGACTTATCTATATGAACGTTTGTCGCTGGCATAGCCATAAAGGACCGTTTAGTCTTTGAATAAGGATGGTATGCAATGAAGCACGTGAGGCGCTACATGCCATCCTGTCCGCGAGACTATCATAAAGTTCCATCCGGATCGGATGGGTCCCAGTGCCCCGGTGACCGCCCGTGGAACAAGATCCGAAGATCACCTTTTTACAAGTTATCCGCGACTTGCAGGTCAGGGTCAGTTTCAAATCCACAACTTGAATGATAATCCATGATTCGTGATCTGAACGAGCCTTTGCTCCAAGAGCTGAGATTCGTTCGTTACATGACGTGATTCTCGTTCAGATATAAACTTGATATGATTATCATTCAGTTGTCACGTTAAAGGATTCTCGTTCAGTATTCGTTACCCTGATGCGTGCCCCTGGTTCGAGAATTGCCTTGGCAACCCAATGGTCCCGGATACTTGCAGGTTCATTCGGGCACGGAACGACTACGTAGTAGTCTCCCGGGGTTTCGATGAAAACATGGCAATATACAAGCAGACAAGCATGCGTTTCTAAGGAACATAAGTAAACACGTTTGCTCGGACCCGTAGGTAAGCCGAGAGATAAAACCGTTAGGGACTTAACATGCGAGGGTCTGAATGTAAGCAGTGTTTCAATTTCCATGTTCTAGCAGAAGCAATACAAGTTAGGATTATTCCCTTAGCTAGGTGCGTTGGATTTATTAGCATGCAGGGGGTAAATCACCTAGCGACTAGCATGAACATTCTAGATTTTAAGTGTGCTGGCTAAGCAAAGACAAGTTCACCGTAGCCACTCACCTTAGCGATGATTCACCTCGGTATAGCGATACGTCAAGCGAGCCTCTGTAAGCCTAAGCCGGATTCCTTTAGGGACAAGTCAGGATATCCTTTGCTTCTTGTTTAAGGCAAAGCGGGTCGGGACAGTCGCACTTTTGCCGTTGAGATGGCAGTCCGCTAAAGCGGAACGGGGTGTTACATCCTATCCAACTCAGAAAAAGTCTCATCCTCGAGACTTACCGAGGACAAGCAGTAATCTAGGGTTAAGGCAATCCTAGACAAGTCGTCGTACTTGTTCATTTGGATATTCACTTGCACAAGCGTCGAAATTAGCATATCGCTTAGACTGGATCGTACGCACTTTCGAAGGGCCCCTCTAGCGTGAACACGTCAACCAGCTTAGTGATAGTGAAGTCTTAGCACTCGAGTTTCACCTTTTCTTAAGTCTTGGATGGTGCACTAGTTCAAGGCGTCCCTCGAATAGATGCATTCAACCAAACTTAGAGTTAGTAAAAATTGGACAAGCTACTAGCGATACTCTCAAGGGTTCGCACAGGTTGGCACAAAGGCCACTCGCAGCACAGCATACACAAGCAAGCATATCATTCAAAACGCATTTTGAAAGTATTTAGACTTATTGTTGGAACATCCCATCGAGGCATTGAGAGAGAGCGTGCACATAACCCACGAACGAGTTTTCGAAATAGAGATATTCGAAATGAATTCCAAAGGCATAGAAGCCAGGCTCTGATACTACTATGTCACGCCCCGATCTCTCGTAGGCAAATCGGTCGTTCCCGCTAGGCGGGAATCACCCTCGCCAGCGCTCCCACGGAATGATCGCTTGACCCATCCGGGCGTGATGTCGCACGAGCGTGAACCGCGCCCGTGCAAGGCCGTAATTCATTGGCTAGCGGTAAGAGTTCTAAGCCACAGAGTCGCACAGATTATCCGAGTGTAGCAGAGTCATGAACGCATAGGCGATCGGTAACAGGTTCACTGAGTCGACAATATAGCGGAAGCATTAAAACACAAGTTGAAGTAAAGCAAGCTCTTTTATTGATATAGACATGTGTTACAGGCGACGTATAGCCGAGATTACAAGTCGCTCAAGCCTCTCTCTGAAACAGTAAAAGCGTGCCAAGTGGCTACATTTATGGAATAATTTATACAGGCGATGTTCAGACGATATCCAACATTATGTCTTGTATATGTGCTTTTGTTCCGGATGCACCGCTGCTTCGGAGTGATCTCCATGCCTTAGCACGCGCGAAGGAGGCGTCCGCACCGAACGAGGTTCTCCCGCACCCTGCATACAAACTGGTGGATTATCAGTACATTGAATGCACTGGTGGGGAAGCTACTCGCCCGCTCGACAAATCCAAACACGTAATACAGGTTCCGTACACCAACTATTAAGTTGTCTTTCTAGTTGCCTTAGGATCAGTTTCATGCAAATATTGAATAGCCTAACTCGTGTGGCGGTGCGCCGTGCAACATGAGAGGAAATACGGCGAGACTTACCAACTTACCATCTCCTTCCCTGTCCAAGGCAAACATTGAGGCAAACATCGTTAATTCAAGCACGGGCAAGTATAACATTCAAGAGGCATAACATATGCAAACATGAGGGTCATTTTAACATGATCGTTCAGGTATTCAGTTGTTTCTTGATGCGATGCAATGACTCGCACGCGGATAGCCGCTAAGCGAGGATGACTTATCTATATGAACGTTTGTCGCTGGCATAGCCATAAAGGACTGTTTAGTCTTTGAACAAGGATGGTATGCAATGAAGCACGTGAGGTGCTACACGCCATCCTGTTCGCACGTGAGACTATCGTGAAGTTCCATCCGGATCGGATCGGTCCCAGTGCCCCGGTGACCGTCCGTGGAACAAGATCCGAAGATCATCTTTTTATAAGTTGTCCGCGACATGCAGGTCAGGGTCAGTTTCAAATCCATAACTTGAATGATAATCCATGATTCATGATCTGAACGAACGTTTGCTCCAAGAGCTGAGATTCGTTCTTTACATGACGTGATTCTCGTTCAGATATAAACTTGATGTGATTATCATTCAGTTGTCACGTTAAAGGATTCACGTTCAGTATTCGTTACCCTGATACGTGCCCCTGGTTTAGGGATTGCCTTGGCGACCCAATGGTCCCGGATACTTGCAGGTTCATTCGGGCACGGAACGACTACGTAGTAGTCTTCCGGGGTTTGGATGAAAACATGGCAATATACAAGCAGACAAGCATGCGTTTCTAAGGAACATAAGTAAACACGTTTGCTCAGACCCGTAGGTAAGCCGAGAGACAAAACCGTTAGGGACTTAGCATGCGAGGGTCTGAATGTAAGCAGTATTTCAATTTCCATGTTCTAGCAGAAGCAATACAAGTTGGGATTATTCCCTTAGCTAGGTGCGTTGGATTTATTAGCATGCAGGGGGTGAATTACCTAGCGACTAGCATGAACATTCCAGATTTTAAGTGTGCTGGCTAAGCAAAGACAAGTTCACCATAACCACCCACCTTAGCGATGATTCGCCTCGGTAGAGCGATACGTCAAGCGAGCCTCTGTAAGCCTAAACCGGATTCCTGTAGGAACAAGTCTGGATATCCTTTGCTTCTTGTTTGAGGCAAAGCGGGTCGGAACAGTCGTACTTTTGCCGTTGAGACGGCAGTCCGCTAGAGCGGAATGGGGTGTTACAGAGTGAGCCAAGAGTTAACAAGTGCACCAAGTTATTAATCCATTAAAAGTGCGCCAAGCGTTGAGCGTCCAGAAAATGCGCCAAGGGTTATGTGTATAAGAGTGACACACTTTTGATAGCTAATGTACAATGTTTCAATTATGCGCTGGTCTGCTGATTTGGTTAAAAGTGCGCCAAGGAGGAAGTTGGTCAAAAGTGCGCTGAAAAGTAGACTAGATCACTTTTGCTTGGTTCGTTCGATAATACATCAATTGTGCGCCCGAGTTTGAAATCTTCCAAAAGTGCGCCAAAAGCTGAAATCTTCCAAAAGTGCGCGAAAAGAATTTTTCCCAAAATTTAACCCTTTGACATAATTTTGCAAGAAATTGGCAGTACTCTTAAAGTACGCACGAGTACAAAAATTTGGTTCACATTCAACATATGCCAATTGTGAAAATCCTCATGTTTAGTTCTTGTCACTATTCTTCTTTTCCAACCGACCCACCATTTGATGTACTCAGAGCTCAAGCTCGAGACTATGACAGTGCTCCATTCCTCAAGCAACCAGAACTAGAAATCAAGGGAAAATCTATGCTCGAAATTAGGGAATAACGTCTTTGAAAATACCTCGTATTTAGAGAATCATTCCCAAGGAAAATATATTCATAAAAATTCTTATAATATAATCAAGATAAAACCATTAACCACCTCAAATCTATAAAATCCAAGAACTAACTATAATCAGAACACTACTAGAAACTAATTATAACAACAAATACTTAGAATAAAATTATAGCCGATCATTCTTCTTAGTATTTTTAAGATATACTTGCCTATGAAGAAAACCACGAGCAAAATAAGAGAAATGAGCAAGTTAGGAGAGAGAATGAGAATAAGGATATATCTAGGCAAGGGGTTGATGGTGAACCGTCAGATCTCTCCAACAAATTCAAACCACATACCGTACCTACCACCACCACACCATCAATACTAGCCAATGTGCGCCAAGCTTCCATTCACTCGTGCACTTGAAGTATACTCAAAGTGCGCCAAACATAAAAAGTGTGCCAACTTGAGTATATTCCGAGTATACAGGATAGGGGAGTGACATCTCTACTTACCTTAGAAAAATTTTGTCCTCAAAATTTTAGGAGTAAAGCAACTAGAGACATCGTAACAAGCACATCTATTTACAAGCAATAACATACAATGTACATGCAAGCCAAATAATATACACATAGCAATATTAATAGCACTCTTATCAAGGTGATCAATGATCATGGATTTGGAAAAAGGCATATGAAGAAATATATCTTACGAGATAAATAAGTAAGACAAATAAGTACAGATACCGAAACTGAATAACTTCCTCGTATTTCCATATTGATCCCCCAAAGAGTGGTGCCCCCAAGCAACACGAACAAGACAGATAGTCCGATTCTTGAGTACATTTTCTCTTCGGTCCAAAATGGACACGAGCTGTTCCTTGTAAGACAAGTCGGTACCCACGACTATCTCTTGAAGTATATTCATATGAATAATAGTGGTGAGTATAGTTCAAGAATGTTTGAAGATTATTGTTCTAAATATGGCATTAGACACCAAAAGATTGTCCCATACACACCATATAATGGGATTGCAGAAAGGATGAACCGTATAATTATAGAAATGATAAGGAGTATGCTATCCTTAGCTAAATTACTAAAGGTAATTCAAGGAGAAGAAGTACGAATAGTCTGCTACTTGATAAACTTCTCCCCCTCAATTCCTTTGGATGGATATTACATATTCCAGATTCAGAATACTGGAGAGCGGGAGAATGACTCAGCCAATCGTATCTTATAGAATACCAAAGTAACCCGCAATATATTAAGGTTGTCTAGAGATGAGGGGGTGTATACTACAATCAAGTCTCCTAGGGTCAAGAACTTCAATATCTCAATCGTTCAATCAAGTAGAAATAACATAGAATATTTCAAAATAAGAGTAAGGCATCCCAAACATCGTATCAGAATATTCTAGAGATCAAAAAATATAAAAGGATATGTTAGATACATAATCAATAGTATACATGACAGTGAGTCAGCTGCAGTCTGAATAAATACAGTCATGTAGAGAACTAGTGTCCAGATTTGTCGACTAACAGTTACGATTGGCTAAGTGCCCAAAAGACTATATTTACAAAAGAGGAGTAGTGAAACAAGAAATTCACTCATGACCCTCAACAACCATCCTTCTGGTACTTGTCATCAGTGAGGGAGAAGTAAGCTTGATCCTCCGGTGTTGGCTCAAAACCTGGCCATACAAAACCAGTGGGGTCAGATCCCAAATAGCAAGTTCCACAAAGAAAACACGAAATAAAGAAACATGATTAGGATATCAGTGTGTTAATTATCGAAATCAGGTTGATTGTGATCCAGTTTGGGTCAACAATCTTCTCCATTTTGATAATTGACTAAATGATATTTGTATGTATCAATATTTATACCTGGACACATGTTGAAGGAAGCATAAAGAATGTCGTAAGATTTTAATAGAAGTAGCTCCCCCACAAATAGTGAATGTCCATATTGTCCAGATAAATTATCCAAATTCATAGTATAGGAAACACATAAATTATATTATATCATAATCAAACAAATATCATTAGTATATGCTATTTCTTCCCCTTTGTCATTTGACAAAATAGATTTGCTCTCCCGTAAAGGAACAAGCATTGACAAAATGAAAGAGTAACATAACATGTATATTTGTAATAGAACTAAGCATGTTGAATGAAATAACCAAACTAAACATAGTCAAATGTCTAATAGAAACAAAGAGTCAAAGTATAAACATAAACTATATAGTGCAAAAGTAAAACTAAACAAAGTAAAACTAAAGGTGAATATCATTAATTGATTTTATGAAAAGTATAATGTCAATCTTTTCTTTTAAAAAATCTTTTTCAAGTAAGAAAGAGCTTAGACGCTCATACCGAGATCAAGAGACTTGTTTGAGGCCATAAAGAGCTTTCTTAAGCTTGAAAACATGATCATGGTATTTATAATTTTCAAAATCAGGTGGCTGTTTTACAAAACCTTCTTCTTTAATAAAACCATTAAGAAGATTACTTTTTACATTCATTTGAAAAGTTTAAATTTTGAAAGTTTGCAAATGCACAAAGCATACAGATCGATTCAAGTCTCGCAACAGGACCGTGTCATGTTCCGATCCCGAAGGTCCTGACAACTCCCCCGCCGGGAGCAAATCACAGCGCCGCGGTGCGCCCGCAGGACGTAAGTCGTTTGCCATCGAGGCATGATGCCGTACGAGCCTGGGGTTGCGCTCTCACAAGGCAACATAATTAAAGTTGTAGCTATCATCGAACCGATCGAGTACGCAGCGGAGGAACAATACTACAAACATCGTTAAAGTTATATTAAAATTAACACAAAGTAAAGTAATACTTACATATGTCTCGGAGGCCCTTTCATCAAAGAGATTCCCACACTTTCGATGGGTGGCCAGGAAGACGGTCACCATATTGGCATCCTCACCCCTCTGTACCAGTTAAAAATATATTATTTAGTACTAAAATTAAATATTTTATCCTACTACTATTTTATCTTACTTGCATTAAAATAATATATCTGAAATAAAAAATATACCCAGTGGCAAAAATATTTCATTATCGGAATCTAGCCACCATACCACTTTGTTGCCTTTTTCCTAGCCGTCTTGGCCTTCTCAGACCTTTCCTTATACCTCGGATCATCAAATCTAGCCCTCATCGCAGTCCACTGCTCAGGCGTGATCCAACCTTGGATCGGAGATGCTAAAGATCATTACACTGGAGTACTCTGCGACGATAATCTGGAACTAGTAGCCTATACCAGAGTAGCACTCCGTCTAGAGGATCGACCTTCAAACGATCCATGTCGTCCGACCATACCCGATAATAACATATGATGATAAAACAAATACACAAACTTATAATAGTTCATAAAAATAGACATACCCGGAGCAACCCTTCGTTGAATTTTCTGGGTATGAAATATCACAAAAGTATATGAAATATCACAGTCACACAATAAACACAAAATAAAAGTATCACATTCACATAAAAAGTACAACATAAAAGTATCACAGTCACATAATAAGCACAATAAAAGTATCACAGTCACCCCATAAGTCTTATCCAATTTCTTAATCTCTCAAGAAAATCCAATACACTGGGGCAGAAGCAAATCCCTCAGATACTTCGCATAATCAGCATTTAGGTGATCACTCTCCGCTATAGCTTCTGGGTGACTGAAACCCCCCCCCTTTGAGCTGGTGCCTGCCCAACAGTAGGAGGTACCATTCCTCCTTAACAGTAGGTGTTGCCACTTCCTCCTTAACAAACGCTTCCAATTTAACTGTTGGAAGTGCCACTTCCTCCTTAACGATCACTTCCTCCTTAACAGTAGGAGGTACCATTTTCTCCTTAACAGTAGGAGGTAGCACTCTCAAGCGACGTGCACATGCTCGGGTCATGAGTACCATCTGGAAAGATAGATGAAAATAAAGAATATAATTGATAACATATATAAATAAATGTATGTGTGTGTGTGTCCGAGTTAGGATTAGGATAGGGTTAGTGTCCACAGCACGGAGATATCCACATACACACACCCTCACTGCACTGTGCACAAGTGTGCACTACACAATACCTCACTTGATACCCAAAACTGCGCCTAATTAACTCAGATAATCCTGTGTCTGTGTCGTATCTCAGCTTTGGGTTAGGGTCTATGTCATATCCTGTGTCATGTCATAATCAAATTGCCATTCTTCCATACTACCTACAGCACTTCTCATATAATCCAATATCCTGACCCATATCCTATATATATAATATCAAAGGAACCCCCCAAATCAACGTCTATGAAGTATAAAGGTATAATCCAATATCTCGTCGCTAATCCAACATCCCTTGTGCATTGCACTTCTCATATAATCCAATATCCCATCGTTAATTGGACAAAATTTAGTAGTGACTTGACATGCACACGCACACACACAAACACACACACGTACACACACACACACACACACACACATAATTCTATACTTATAAGAAAATTATATGATACTCAATAATATATGATACTAAATTCATAATGAAATCCTGCAAACAACGATGTAGCATATTTGTGGGTATTGTATTATGTGTGTCAATGTGTGTGATATACTAGTACAACCAAATTTTCTAATTATGCAACCAAACTTCCATACTAACTAGGGTGTGTCTCTATGTATGTCCGGATGTGTCTCCATGTATGTCCGTGTTCACGTGTGTCCATATGTGCCCGTATGTGTCCGTATCCATGCGTGTCTACATGTGTGTCCGTCTTAGTACGAATCGTGTCATGTAGGGTTGTGTCATGTGTGTGTGTCCATGTGTTCAGTCCATGTGTCAGGGTTAGGGTTGTGTCCTGTGTGTGTCCATGTGTCCTGATGTTATCCAGTATGTGTGTTTTTGTCCTAGTTGTGTCCGGGTCTGGGTTAGGGTTTATCGAGCCGGAAGAAAGGAAGGAAGAGCGCCTGAGAGAGGGGTCGATGGAGGAGTACCACGCCGAAGGGAAGGAGCCACGCTGGAGGGGGAGGAGTCGCGTCTTGGGTCGCCTGTGTCGGGGTTTGAGGGTGAACACGACCGTGTCGGGGTTGGGGGCGAGGGAGGCTGTTGAGGGGTGGGTGGGTCGCCGAAGCCACAGAGGGTCGTTGGGGGAGGGTGGATCGATGGTGGGGGTGCGCAAAAAATAAAAAGTTGGGTAAAGTTGGGGGAAAAAGAAATAAAAAGTCGAATAGATGAGGGAACCCTATATTCTGTAATTTAGTGACATCCGCTCGAGACGTCGCTAAATTTTAAATATCCTGCAACATATAATTGTTGGAGTCACTAAACGTCATTGTTTTTAAAAATATAGTGACTTGTAGGCGTCGTAATCATTCATAATACTAAAAATTAACCCTAACCATCACATACAATCGCTGATAGCGATGTATTACGACGTTTCTATAGAACATCGCTAATTTTAATAGTAATAGCGACATGCTTGTCCAGGGTTGCTAAATTCGTCGCTGATTTGAATCATTTTGGTAATGAAAGCTCAGAGTATGAGGTTCTCTGAATACAATGGCATCATTCCTTATATTATGCCCCTCTATACAAAAGCAGCTCAAAATATCTCGATACGGCTCAAGGCATCGACACCAGATTTTCGGGTCGTAGGGATGAGGCACGGCTATCGCTTCCTCGGACGATCCAGCACCTACTAACAAGCAAACTATTGGTGGGTCAGCACTTTGGAGAAAGTACCGGTGAGTATAAAATCAACGAACAGAAACAACATTTACTAAAACCAACACAAAATAATTATTTTATAAAATATTATATTACAAGTGATCTTTCTAGTTTTACCTAGGTTCATTATATATAGTACATGAATGGAGGCATATTCCTTCTTTTGGAAAAACTTTGAAATCAAAATTCAGTTTGATTCATTTAAGCACACAAGACAAGCCGATTATTCTACTATAAGGGTGTGCGCAATGTGTCTCGTGAGCTAAACTCAAAGACTCTAGGGATAATGCACCATCTTGGAACTATCTTTCTATCAAGCAAACAAGATAAACTATCTATATAATTTTGGTCCCCGAGAAACTCAGGATCAGTAGCGATAATCCAGCTAACTAATGACTTTTTTATCTGATGCTATTAGTAGCTATGACTGATGGTTGCTCTTCAATAAAATAATAGCAGCCGGGGCCATGGTTCATCTTTGTACTAATAGCCATTGTCTGACCGATGCAAATTATATGAAGCACTATTAGATAAACTCTATGATACAGACGATCAAGATCAAGCAGACTATATATCCATCTCTTCTATCTCTGTGCGGACTGGCCGCCATCTCTCAAATCAAGTTCAAGCAAGAATTTGTTCTATCAAAACATAAGCGATAAGGAAACATGTTCAAGCAATCTCTTACTCTTCTTATTAGCATGGCAAGGTTCTTCTATTGACAAGCATTCAAGTTCTAGTTAAGCATGTAGTTCTATTATTCATGCAACAGAAACAAGAATCTTCTTAGCAACATGCGTTATAAAACTCAAATTTATTATTAAGGCGTGCAAGAATCAGAGAATAAAATTCTGCTCACTCACCTAGATCAGTCATCTTCTGGTTAAACAATGAGCTCTTTAAGAAGGTTTTCTTTTTGAGTCAGTAAATCGATATCTCCGTACATAGTGCCAATACGGAGCGGGGCACTACAGATTGTATGTCTCATCGTAGTCAATATATTTCTCTTGGTTGTATCCTTGAGCTATGAGACATGCTTTGTTACGTGTGAGCGAACCTTCCTCATTAAGTTTGTTACAAAAAACCCATTTAGTATCAATGATCGGATGATCATTTGGTTTAGGAAAAAGTTTTCAAACCTAATTTCGTTCAAATTGGTTGAGTTCTTATTGCGTTGCAGACATCAAAAATTTATCAGAAAATGCTTCTATAACATTCTTATGTTCTATTTGTGATATAAAAGCTATGTTGGCAATAGAATCTTTATTTGATGAACGAGTACTTACACCTTTTGATACTTTATCTATTACCAAGTTCTTTGGATGGTCTAGCGTGAATCACATCTTCTTTTGCAAGCTTTCCAGATAACTTGTTCCAGATGTTGTATCATCAGGGATAGATGATATTGGTTGGACGTGTTCATCATCATCATCATCATTGGGAACTGTTGCTGGACTATTATACTCATTAAAAGGGATATTAATAGATTTTTTAATAATTAATTAGCATTTGTTGAACATTCTGTAACCCTTACTCTTATACGCATATCCAAGAAAAATGCCTTCGTCATCTTTGGCATCAAACTTGCCTAAGCTATTTTTGGTATTCATGGTAAAGCAGCGACAACCGAACACTCATAAATAAGATATAGTTGGAGTCCTACCAAACCAAATTTTACAGGGATTCTTCTTCGATATAGGTCAAATCAAAACCATATTCAAAATATGGCATGATGTATTTACAGTTTCTGTCCAAAAGTATTTCAAAAGTGAAAACTGATTTAACATGACATTAGCCATATCGCCAAGAGTCCTATTTTTTTGCCCACAATACCATTTTGTTGGAGATTTCTTGGACAATAAAACTCATAATCAAAACTATTCAAATCATAAAACTTTTTGAAATCTGTGTTTTCGAATTCACTGCCATGATCACTTTGGATTCGAGTAATCATGAAGCTTTTTTCGTTTTATACATTTTTAGCAAAAAATTCAAAAACAGAAAGAGTATCACTTTTATTTGAAAGAAAGAAAATCCAAGTGCAACGAGAATAATCATCAACAATATTAAAGGCATAGAGTTTTTCACCAAGACTGCCTACTCTACTAGGACCAAATAAATCCATATGAAGAAGTTACAAGGGTCTAGATGTACTTACAACGTTGATGGATGTAAAAGAAGATTTTTTTCTTTGTTCTTCTTAAACTTGGCACTTACCATATCTTTTTTGAAAGTGATTTCTCGTAACCCTCTTACCAGCTTCTAGGTTAAAAGTCTTGATATGGTATCCATGTTTGCGTGTCCTAGACACATATGCCACAGTAAGCTTTCGTCTTTATGAGCGTAGAGGCATCTACTTGCATGGTTAGTATCTTTCGAAAGATAAAAATATATATGTTATATTTCCTTATCCCTTCAAAAATGATGTCTCTAGATTATCTATCATATATAGAGCATTTATTTTTCATAAAGTTAATTCCATAACCATTGTCAGCAAGATGACTTATGCTGAGCAAGTTATGCTTTAACTCTGTTACTAAATAGTCATCCTTAATGACATATGAGGGAGGATTACCTTTTGTACCATTACCTATTATTCCATAGAAGCTAAGCCCCAAAGGGGTTTAGCGACTTGGACTCGGGCTTGGAATCTGGCTCAAGGACGCAAAGTGGCACTTTATTGGCGCACTTTACACTTTGCCCTTTCCACTTTGCACTTAGCACGTCAGCATCATCGTAAGGCACTTGTGCGCTTTTGTTGCACTCGTGTGCTCGTTTTATGTAAAAGTTTTATGCTCGGGTTGCATGCACGTGTTGCATGAACGGGTACTGAATGGACGCTTAGCGGGTGCTGAACGGGCGCTGAGCGAGCTAAACATTGGGCTGTGATTGTGGAAAATCAATTTTGTATATTAGGTTTTAGTTCTATATCAGAAACAAAAGGAGGATGGGCTTCCATTCTTCTATATATAAAGAGCACTCTAGCCTCCTTTTGAGACACACCAAAAAATTAAGGAAAATGAGTCCAATGGAGTCCGTTCGAGTCACAGAAGGAGGTGACTACAAGCGTTCCAGAAGTTTTCTTGTGAACTTGCTGGATCATGGGAGAAGATCGTCGATAGATGATGAATCTTACTTTAAGCAACCGTGGTCTTCACCGCACCAGCAAAAATATTTTTATTCTATCTTCTTCTCCTTTTTTTTCTTGTTCGTTCTGTCTGATTGCAACTGGGTTTTGAAAGGAAGAATGAAGGTTATTTTTATTTTATTGGTTCTTATTCTATCTCAATTGCAAATGTGTTTGCAAAAAAAATAACGCTTGTTTCTGCCAGTTAGTTTCTGGAATTGGCACTCGTCATGAGTTCAGATCTCCGTTCTGGAAAATCTTGTACCATCCTAAGAAAGCTAGTTCAGAATTTTGTTGCTACCTTCCTAACAAGCTCATTCAGAGTTTTGTTTCTATTATCTGTTCAATCCATCTGAAGATCTGTTTCAGGAAATAATACATACATTGTGACAATGTTGTTTTTTTAGAACATTCACTAGTAAGGATGTTGGGATTTTGGAGCATAAAACTATTTTGCGAGGTTATCAGTCTTTTCGTCCATGTGGCTTGTGGAAAAAAATTTGAGTGACACCTTTGTGGCTTGGGAGAAATTTTTGAGAATATTCAAAATCTATGTACCAGTTTGTAACTATGGTATGCTGGTTTATTTGTGTGAGCAATGATATCAATAGCTTTCATTGTTATATTATTCCTGAAAAATTATCTACTTGTGCTAAGAAAATTGTCGTAATTTTGTGTGTGGGAAAATTCATGCTTCATTATTATTTCGAACCATGGGCGGAGCCACATGTAGCAGATTGGGGTCCACCGCCTCTACAGTGTGTTGGAGTGGGTAGGGTTCCCAGCCCATGTGGAGAATACCCCAGAGTGAGACGAGTACCATCCGTGTGTCAAAAAAGCTTGGAAAGTTCATCGAGCACCGTGGATTGGAACATTTATGGTAAGTAAATATTATATTAGATTTCCATCTTTGACTTTAATTATATATTTATGATTGGATCTTTCATATGTTAACTTTCCATATAATTGGATTTCCAATTTATGATAAGCTAATTTATGATTTGATTTTCATTAAATATGTGATTGAATATAAATGGATTTTCATAAATAATTGTGGCTTCCGTATATATATTTTCATATGAAAACCCTAATTCATGCAAGGGTTTATATAAAGGCTCATGCAATATACAATAACATGAGAAAAAAATAAGAGAGAAAAAAGGTGGCAAGAGTGCAATTGCAACTTTGGAGAGGAGAAAGAAGGATTGGAGACCGTTTTGGAGAAGAAGATCAATTTAGTGTATTTCTCATTGTCTTTTTTTCGTGGTTGTAATCTATTTTCTGTTCTAAATAGTTACGGTGATCCGTATTGGATCGGTGAGGAGCTTGTAGAGGGTGTAATCTCTTTATTCTATTAGTGGAGGTTCTTCAAGGTTGGACTCCGTCCGTCCTGTAGTTTTTTATCTGGATTTTCTATGTAAAAATCTCGGTGTCAGCGATTTATGTTTGGTATTTTTTGTTTGTACATTTTGCTCAGTTCTTTTGCAGGTACTCTTTGGTTTAGGAATAATTTCTGTGTTTCGTTTCCAACAGTGTGGTATCAAAGCCAGGTTCTAAAATTTCAGAAGGGTGTCAGGAGTTGACAGGAAAACCAGAAATGAGAGATATGCGAAGCCGGTGTGTATGGTAAACCTGAACGGTACCAACTATCACTACTGGAGGAACAAGATAAAGGATCTGGTATTTTTCAAGAAGCTGCATCTGACGGTATTTGCTTTCGAGAGGCCAAGTGAAAAATCCGAAGAGGACTGGAAGTTCAAGCATATATAGGTGTGTGGGTACATTAGGCAGTTCGTTGACTAGAATGTGTACAACCACGTTGCCAGTATTGAGCACGCAAGGACACTGTAGGATAAGCTAAAATCTTTGTATGTGAAAAAGATTGAAATAAATAAATTATTCCTGATCCGGATGATGATGGGTCTGCGGTACAAAGATGGGGCATCCATTACAGATGATTTAAGTGAGTTTCAGGGCGTAGTTGATAAGCTATCCTTGATGGGAGTCAAGTTCGACTATGATATTCAGGGACTATGGCTGATGTGTACATTGCCAGACTCATGGGAGACCGTACGAGTATCTATGAATGCTTCTCTTCCGAAAGATGTAGTTAGTTTGGAGTTTTCCAAGAGCGGGGTACTGGATGAAGAGATGCGGAGACATTCTCAGGCCACTTCATCCATATCCTACTCAGATGCGCTTGTTTCATAGAGCCGCAAAAGAGGTAAAATTAGGGGTCCAGGCAGTGGCAGAGACAAAAGCAGGAGAAGGTCCAAGGGTTGGTACGAGGACTCAAAGTTTTACCATTGTGGCAAGAAGAGACACATCAAGCGAAACTATTTTGCTTGAAAGAGAGAGAAAAAGGGTGACAAGGAAAAGCAGGGCGAGAACACTACAGTAGCAGCCTAGACACCTGGAGGTGATCTGATCATTGTTGGTGATGAGGTAGTTATAAACCTCGTATACGATGACAACTCTTGGCTGGTGGATTCAGGTGCTTCAGTGCACGTATCTCACAACATGGCACTATTTATTACTTACATAATAGCTGACTGTGGAGTGTTGAGGATGGGAAATAATCATTTGTCGAAGGTAGTTGCCATTGGAGATGTGTATTTGAGGACAAAGATAGGTGAAGTTCTTGTTCTAAAGATGTTTGTCATGTCGTGGATATCCATTTCAACCTGGTATCGATTGGAAGGTTGGATGACGAGAGTTTCTTCAATCTCTTCAGGAACACTCAGTGGAAGCTTTCCAAAGGTTTGATGATGATTGTCAGAGGAAGCAAGAGGTTCTGAATCTACTATATGGAAGGGAACACACAGGGCACATATGAGATAAACGTAACTTCTGATGCGTCTACCGAGTTATGGTATAGACGGCTCAGCCATATCAGCAAGAAGGGGATGAGCTACTTGGTGAATATAAAGGTGATTCCAGGGCTAAAGTCTACAAAATTTGAGAGGTGAACGCACTGTTTGACGGGGAATCAAAATATGTTGTCTTTCCAAAATCAGCCAAGTTCAAGGAAGCCGGCGTTGCTCGAGTGTATTCGCTCGAATGTCTGATGTCCTATGAAGGTAAAATTCATTGGGGGTACCTTTTACTTTATAAATTTTATTGATGATTGTTCGAGGAAGGTTTGGATCTATGCCTTAAAGACCAAGGATCAGGTACTGCCTACTTTCAAGGAGATTTAGGCCTCCGTTGAAAGAAAAACAAAAAATAAACTGCTATGTGTTCGATCGGACAATGGCGACGAATATATCGGTCCTTTTGATTCAAACTGCATAGAGTAAGGGATACGACACCAGAAGACTCCGCCAAAGACTCCTCAGCTCAATGGTGTAGCAGAACGGATGAACAGGACGTCGATGGAGAGGGTATGGTGTTTGTTGTTAGAAGCAAACTTGTTGGGCAGCTGTTGGGGTGAGGCTCTTTACACAGTTGCTTATATATCACTCTCCAGTACCGGAATACGGAGACAGACATGGCCAGCTATCCCATACAAGTTGTTATATGTCGTACGATGGTCCCGGCTATATAAGACAAGGGGGTACATGCTACAATCATATCTCATATGGTCAAGAACTTCTATGTCTCACTCATTCAAACAAGAATAATAAGCATAGAGCATATATGATAAGCAATAAGGCATCATAAATACTTTTTCAAACTATTCTGGAGTCCAGCTGTGCAAAATAAGAAGCTGAAAGAGTAACATAAGTACATGACAGTGATCATCTGTAGTTCGATTTAATACAATCATGTAAAGAAAATAATGTCCAGACGAGCCGGCTAACAGGTGCCGGTGGCTAAATGCCCAAAAGAAGTAAATATTCACAGATGAGCAGGGAAGAAGAAAATCTTCTTGCTACCCCCCTGCGACCATATTTCTGGTGCACGCCATGAGTTGGAAGAAAGTACGCTGGATCTTCAGGTGCTGGCTTAAAATTTGTCATAAAAAACCAGTGGGGTTAGACCCCAAATAGCAAGTACCACAAAAAAAGCACGAAATGGAGAAACAAAAACCCTAAGAAAAATACATAATAATACATAGGTTAAGTGTTGCAACTTAGGTCCATGGCATATCCTAGCACGAAAGCTCAACCTTACAACCAAACAAGGACAAAGGTTGAACCATCACACTATGATAGGCCACTTTTCTAGGTTACTAGATGAATAAATACAATCACAACCAAGTCCACTTCTTCCAAAATTGGTCAATCGTTTGTACTATTTGCTATTTTGTGGAGTATGAGATTATAATAGAAAAATGCATAATAAGTATCCTCAGATCACGCCATTGCCGAAACTGAGCTAACCGAACCAAATAAATAAAACAGGTACTTGTAGGATGCACCAGTCCCCCGTAGGGCCACTGCGCTAAAAATACGGTATTAGTGGTTCAAGTGTTCCTCTATTAAAATAGTGGCTCGATATAATAATAGGTCAGATACTGCACTCCACTAAGGCAGATGATATACAGTATCTGTGGTGGCCAGCCCACAGCACACTTAGAATGAATCTCTGTGGAAAGGTTCGTTGGCATGATCTCGGGATATCGTTCCCTCCAATGTTACTACCACTTTTAGTTACCTAATTAGCCCTATATTGTGTTCGAAACCATAAGGCGTTGTCACATGAGAATTTTTTTAAGATGTCGTACAAAGTACGGGCACACTAGATACGAATCCATGGAAGTCAAATCTGGTTTCACTCGAGCATGTATGCAACATTCATACAATCAATATCCTAGCCACATTTTGGTAGTTGACTCGCTTATTATGCCCGTGCTGGGAAAATAATATATATTTATAATATTATGCGTTCAGAGATTTGGAGGCATTCTCGATGCACAACCCAAATAAAATTACTTAACACACGACAAGATGTGTCGCACCTCGGCGTACATTAAATTATGAATAATAATCAGGTAATAGTGATATCAGCACGAATGTAGTATTTGAGTCCAATTACCAATCATATATTGGGTCACAAGAGTCAAGAAAATATTCAATCAAAATAGGTAGGGTCGTATGGGTCTCTAGGCTGCATGGGAAGTCAGGCCGCATGACAATCCTGGCCGCATATGAAGTCAGGGTTGCATGGAAAATCAGGTCGCACGGGAAGTTAGGTCGCATGATATCAGGCCTCATGAAGTCAGGTCGCATGAACCACTTGGCCGCATGTTCAGGGTTAAGGTCTACTCCTTGGCACAAGTGTTGAAGTAAAAGTCTCTTAAATAAAGTGTCAGTGATGTGACCTAAAGTGACTGATGTGACTAAGGTGATAAGTCATAAAGTGTGTCAGAAAGAAAAGACAAAACTATAGAAATAAGTGCCAAAGGTTCAGAGCCATGCATCCAAGAAAAATAGTATTTGCATGTTCTACAGGCCGCATGAGTGTCGGTACCGCTTGGAGTTCGATGCAGCATTGAGTTCTCTCAGACTTAGAGAAATTCTAATTCGTTCTGCAAGTGAAAGCACAAGGTGTTAAATGATACTTGTGTAAATCAGCAGTCATGCATCCAACAAGATGGACACATGATGTCAGTATAGGGCAAGATTTTAGACCGTATAACCCTCTCGGGTCGTATGGCGCTCTCAGCCGCATATGCTCACTGGCCGCATGGGAACTTCGTCTTCTCCAACAGCAGGTTCAGCCATGACAAAAAAGCTCCAAAAATCAAAATCTTGTTTTGTTCATAAAAATCTTATTTTAAGTCCAAATCGGGTGAACCAAAAGTAAAAATGCACTAAATTGAAAGCTCTATCATGTAGCAAGTTTAATGGATCAAAACAAAAAAAATCATAAAACCCATAAAAATTTAAGTTAGAAATATAGATCTACACTAATCTATCCATTACAACAGAAAACTTTAAGAACTAAAAGGCTTAAAAACACATAATAAACATAATTGAACAATAATATAGAGGGTTTCTCCATTTCCCATGCAATGTGTACTTGCCTATGAAAATGGGGAGTGAAAACTAATGAACGAGAAAGTAATGAAGAAGTAAAAAGAGAAAATATTGTGTTATATATGGTAGGGTTGAGGGTTGAACCAAAGGTTCTCATGACTTGAACCAACCAACAAAATAAATCATGAACCAGTTTAAACCTAAGAAAGGGTCTAGTCTCCATGCACATGCAACCATGCTAAAATAAAATATGTTTTAAATATGTATATCGGGAACGGGGAGTGACATCTCTACCCACCTTAAAAAAAATTCGGCATCGAAATTCGAATCCAAGTAGTAGCTAGAGAAGTCAGGATAAGCACGATATAAATCTACTAGCAACTACATATGCAAACAATATCATCACAACATATAGGTGATTACTTGATCACAAAAACTAGATACAAAGGCATAAGGTAGAATATACCTTCCGAATCGAACATATACGGGTACCGAGACCGAATATTGTCCTCGCACTTCCACGTCGATTCTCCAAGAGAGTGATGGCCCCAAGCAACCCGGACAAGAGAAATAGTTCAATTCTTGAGCACCTTATCTCTTTGATCCAATATGCATATGAGTTGCTCCTCGTAAGATAAGTCAGTACCAACGACTAATTCAGATTGATCTTGGATATGACTCAGATTTGAAACATACATACGCAACTGAGACACATGAAATACATCGTGTACCTCACGTTGCGAAGGCGAAAGGGCAAGACAATAAGCAACATCGCCTACCCGCTTGAGAATATTGAACGGACCTACGTATCTTGGACTAAGCTTCCCGTGAACCCCGAATCTAATGACTCCTCGAGTAGGCAAAATCTGTTAAAATATGTGGTCACCGACACAAAACTCTAAAGGTCTTCGATGTTGATCTACCAATGATAATGCCTATCTTGTACTGTCACGCCCCAGTCCTAAAATACGTAGGACCAGATATACGTACACATGTTAGCTGTACGAACAAGTATAGGAACCCAAGTTAATGGCCCTAACCAGTCGTAGTACGCTGTAAAATATAACTAAGTCACAATAACACAGGAAGATATAATCTAGTCTCATCTACAAATATCACAGAATAAGGAACTGAATAAATAGATAAGTCTCAAGTCTACTACAAAGGAATATCTAGTGGAAAATAATCCACGAAAAATGAGTACAAATGATTACTGAAAGAATACAACTAAGTAATAAAAAAATAATAAAAATAGTCCAGGCGTCAACTGAAATTATTAAGATTTGATTGGGATAAAATTAATTAAAATAATGAGTACAGATGTGTACACACGCAGATAAAAAATTTATTGGTAAATATTTAATCCAATAATCATTAATATTTGATTGAGATTCTAGTGGGATAAATCAAAGATTTGATTCATGAATTTAAATAGGTGGATGCTACCAAAAATGGATGGATGAAATATTTAAAGTAGAGGGTTTCCAAATATAGAATTATTAGAATTGGATTAGCTCTAAAAGTGGATAAGGTGCAAAGGTTGATCATATCTCCAGAATGTTTCAAGATCTATCACCCTAAAATAAATTTTACATAATATATATATATATATATATATATATATATATATATATATATATATATATATATATATATATATATATATATATATATATATATATATATATATAATCATCCTATTTTAATCCATTAGTGTCCAATAAATTAATTCATGTCTTTGGGTTGGGTATTTTGATTAAAAAATAACCATAAATAAATTATATATATAAAAATCTCTTAACATTAAATACAAGATCTAAGGTTGTTACATTCGTGCCATATTAATATTGAATGACCAAATTTTGTGTCACAAAATGATCCTATTAGTAGTGTCTCCCGTGTAGGCTACTTCCTACGAAGGATGATGTAGATTTTGGGTTCATCTTATATCATTAATGTTCAAACTATAAAAAAGTGTCCTAATACAATAATTGAGTTTTAATTAATTTAAAATAATCTAAAATATATAAAATAAATATAAAATAAACACAAAATATATATTTTTGGGTGAGGAAGTTTACAATCTATCAAACTTACAAGAATTTTATCCTCAAAATTAAAAGTAAAGCACGATTTGTTAAATTCTCCAAATTTGTATCTAAGTCAAGTCAACCATCATCTTCTTAAAAATTTAAATAACAAAATCTATTCAAATCCAACGCAATCTCTTCAAAATTAAAATAACCACTGTTTAAATTAAAATTTCACCTATCGTAATCTCTTCTCGAATTTCAAATAACAAAAATCTAAATTTTAGTCAAATCTATATGACATCATCAAGATTTAAATAACCCAAATCAAATTTTAAATCACGATTCCAACTATCATAATCTCTTCTAGATTTTAAATAGTAAACAACACTAATTAAATCTTATTCCTATTTTTAACTTAAGAATTTCGTACTCTTCAAAATTTATATTCAATTTTCATCCTCAAAATTTTAAATAGTTGATCCAACAACCAAAATTTAACTTTTAATTCAAATCATCGAATCGTAAAATTTTGAATTTAATCCATCAATGTTCATGTTTAGAATTCTATTTTTATCCTCAAAATTTAAATCGTTGATTCAATCTCCAATATTTAAAATTTAAATCAATTGCTCAAATTATAAATATTTGGTCCGCAATATCAAAATTTCAAAATTTATTCTAGAAGGCATTCTTATCTTAAAGTTAAATTCTCATCATTGTAATTATCCAAAAAAAATAATTACTCGAAATTAAATGACTTAAATCTCTCAATCTTATCTTACTTATCACTATCTAAGATTTTCACCTTTATATAAAATTTGGCTCAAGTTGACAATGCAACTTCTACCCAACTTAGAATTTATCGATCTATCATACAAGACTATATATCTAAGAAAAACTTTCTCTAATTATCTAATCATGTGATTCAATCCTCAAAAATGTTAACACAAAATATATCACATATTTCACACCCGTAATTACAAAGATAGTCACAAAGTAATACGATTGGCCTGTGGGGTATATCTAGTATTATCCGTATGTCAAATTTATATCAAGCATGAGTGTTCACCTTTCCGAAATAGAGAAAGACAAAAAACAAAGATAGTGATGTCAAAGAGAACGAACGAGTTTAATTATGAAGTCCAAGGGAGATAATCAAATTCAAAGAGGAATTTTGCTAAATTGGTTGTGGATTAAGATCTTATCTTGGTCTATTTCTTTTCGCATGCTCGTATCAGTACACTTACGTAACCAACACAATATGCACTGACTTGTCTGGAGGGAAAGTATATTGGTCTAACAAACTAAGTAAACTATATCTCAATCCACGTAAAGTAGTCATGCGAAGAGAAAACCAAGTGCACTAAGGTTGTACAGACCAAAATACACAGATTCTAATTTAGGTAATGTATTAGTGTGGTCCCCCAATAATACATATGTCATAAACAAGCTTGATAAGGAATAAGCTTGCAAAACTTGGCTGTAATAACAATATGAGTCAAGATAGTCCAAAAATATAAGTATGTGAGATTATGATGAATAGTTCAAGTTCATCAAGAATCTAAGACTCGTCTGGTGGTTGTGCCTCTACGATTTCTATGCTAACTTCTTATCTAAGTCTTTGGTCGACCAAATAGTGGTATGGGCCTCTAAAGCTTTACAGTTTGGATAAACATGATCTTCTTATGCTAGCCTATATTTGGTTTCATTCACTTACACTTCATTAACGGGTCAAAATGACTATAGAATATTAGGTTGTGAGGCATGCTACCCAACTTACAAGAATCAACTAATACTGTAACTGCCTTATGGGGATTCTATAAAATAACCTTGTTCTTGTAAATAAAGTAGAAAATCTTGTTAGGGTATACGAGGGAAAGATCTTGGTACTTATTTGGATATCCTATTGCATTATAAAACTTTATAGGTGATGTTTATCTTAAGTCTTAATCATAGTGCTCATAGAATAAATCGTTAATATTAAGAATATAGAAGTTACTGGCTCTCAAGTGAGAGAGGAGATAATCTGTATACATATATATAAGGTTACACGATTTGAAAGATGAAGAAAAATTTTAGTCATCACACAAATAGCGAGCATTAAGATTTCAGAGAAACAAGATATAAAATTAAATAGAGAGACTTTTGATAATATCATGGTTTTCTAAGGGAATGTGGTATGCTAGCCTCTGTATTCGAGGTATGATCAAGGAAAATGTTCTAACCATTCAATTCGTTTTACTTGGGTAAAAAGCTATGACAGTTGATCTTTGATGGAGGGAGGGATTAATTCAAGATAGGAAAGTATATAGATAGTTGGATGAGATGGCATGGCCGGTGACTCGTGAAGACTCAAGTATGTCTCAACGATGATCATAGATTCTAAGAGATCTACTAAGCTGAAGCTAGGGTACCCTGACTCTTACTAATGTATTGGTTTATTCCTCTTGCTCTGCTAATATCAAGACAAAAATCTAAATTTATAGTCCTTTTACATTATCTCACTACTAGGGTCAAATAATATGGTCCTAATATTCAACCTTGGATTCTTTTGGTTCCTCAATACTAGGGTCAGATAATATGATCAAATTCCTAACTACTCTAGTAGTCTTTATACTACTCTCAAGTCATACCTAGATATAACAAGGGTAAATGATTAATCAATTTACTAGTACTGGATGCTAGGGTTCATTAGGTATACTAAACTTTTTAGGAGCTGTTAATATTCTTGTTCATTTTCTTAGTAGGTATGCTATCATAATTATCTTCTAAACCTAACAACAAGGATTCCTATATACTGGCAGAAAGCTATACTCAAGAAACTGTTAGAGGAGTGCATTAAATAGAAAGATGTGAGGAAACAAGGATACCGATGTCAAGAGAATTAAGCGTATAAATTAGAAGGTCAAGAAAGGTACATGAATTCAAGAATTCAGAACAAAAATAAAGAGGGAAGTCAAGTATGTTGATAAGATCCTATACTCTAATCCTATTTGCAGGCTTGCTCGGTACAGTAACGTAACTAAGACAATATACTCTGGACCTGCATGGGCCACCACTAAAAATATGTCATATCCCAGTCCCAAAATATGTAGGACCAGGTATACGTATACATGTCAGCTGTACGAACAAGTGTAGAAACCCAATTTAATGGCCCTAACCAGTCGTAGTACGCTGTAAAATATAATTAAGTCACAATAACACAGGCAGATATAACATAGTCTTATCCACAAATATCACAGAATAAGGAACTGAATAAATAGATAAGTTTTAAGTCCACTACAAAAGAATATCTAGTGGAGAACAATCCACAAAAAACAAGTACAAATAATTACTGATAGAATGCAACTAAGTAATAAAAAAATAATTAAAATAGTCCGGGCGTTAGCTAACTAGATAATGATACCCAAGACTCTAAGCATCTGTCATCCAGGACGCTCAAGGAAACTCCAGTGGCTCCACCTCAAGGTCCTCGTTAGCAAGATCTTTAACTCCGTAGTTCGTCAGATACAAGTGCTCGTCGGGATCTGGAAAAGGTGCCATATCCTTAGAGCGACGTAACAAGTACACAAGAATCAACATGCATGAAAGTAAAGCAGTAAACAATAATAGGATAACTAACCATCTATGTGATATATACTAGAGACATCTCTAATGGCGCATGAGGGGGGAGAAATAAAAGAATAGTCATTCCACCAGGCGTTCCGAAGAACTCGAGGGTACACGATATACACCATTTACAACATTAGAAACAAAAATTGTATACGCTCACTAGTAGACTCTCCCCTCCCAATGTACTATCCGAACCGTATACGTGGTGCAAAAATAATGCAAGACGTCAATAAAATCTAGAACCCAAAATAACACCAACAACTAATACCAGACGCGAACCCACGTATCAAGGGCCAGTCAATACGCCAGTCCATGCACTCTCTCACTCAGTAAACATGTTTGCAACTGTGTTAGGTTAAAAGATACCACGTATCTTTATCATACCAGGTAGGTCAACTATTTCTAGGATGCGTGCACACAACTAACAAAATAAAAAGAACTAGACATAATGTAAACTGGACAATACAAACAAGCAAGGTATACTTGTCTAGCAAGCTAAGATGCGAGAACAACGAATATGGTCCGGGGCTATCTACATGAAAGTCACGAACACCTACCAATTTAATACACTAATTAGACTCTTACAATCTAGTAAAAAATTAGCTTATTAACTAGTTATTAATTCTACATTGATTGCACATGCAAGTAACTAGCCTCTAAATAATACTAACCGTTAATCATTACCAAAATCATTTTTAAAGCCATTAATTAAATAAAATAATAATTCTGGAATGAATCATAAAAATAGACAAAAAATAATTTTTCTTCTACAAAGGGTTTATACGAGCTTTGTCAACTAGTCATACTAATATATGTGCTAAATAAGGTTTTTTTGACATGCAAGTTCTAAAAGGCTGAAGTCATAAAAAGTATTAAATTCTGGGATTAATTCTAAAATATTAGAAAACAATGATTAAATGAGTTCCTACATGCATATTTATTAATTATACTTATTGAACTTTTTATTGGACACCTACTAGTCTTCTAGCAATAGTATTGGCAAAATTTTACCATTATAACCCTAATATTTTGCTTTGCATAAAATTCTAAAATCATAATTAATTCTGAGAAAATAAGTTTTTAATAACAAATAATAGGAAAGACATTTGTATATGGCTAAAGAACATGTTACAATAGGTTTATATGAAAACTAGGTTAACTAGGTAACTTTTTATGCGTAAAAACTATTTAAATTAAAAATAATATTTCTGAAAAAATAAATTAAAAACTAAAATTATATAGTTTAATAACGCAATATTTGAATTATTTACAAAGTTTTAGAAGGGTTCGATACGGGGTTTTGAGAAAAACATAAAACTAGGTCACCATTCCCAATGTACATACAATATTTATTCAAAAAATAATAATAATTTAATAATCTTGAATAAACTGTAAAATTATGGATAAAAATAATTTAAACATCATATTTCTATATTAATAATAAGGTTTAATCAAGGGAACCTACGGGTGCATACATGCATTCATGGGTTCAATTCTTTACATGCAAACCCTAAAATAAAACTCTACTATGAAGTACATGGCAATGGGTTGCAAATAAATATAAAAATTATTTATTTATACATAACAATAATTATTCATGCAATCATACATATTAGAGAGAGTTTTGAGGAATAATGATACTTATTAGAGAAAGAAGGATGAAGAACTAGGGTTCTTGGATGAAGGAGGTGACATTGTCCACGTGAAGGAGGGTCGACCTTGGTGGTGATGGTGGCGGCTAGGGTTTTTGGAGGAGGGAAAGAATTAGAATTTTGAAGGAGAATTTTGGTTAGATTTTTTAGTAGGAAAGATAAGAAAGAGAGTATATATATATATATATATATATATATATATATATATATATATATATATATATATATATATATATATATATATATATATATATATATGTGTGTGTGTGTGTGTGTGTGTGTGTGTGTGTGTGTGGAGAGAGAAAGAGAGATAGAGAGGGGGTCGCGTGGGTTTTGAGGTGGGTAGGAATATGATTAGTTTTAGATTTTTTCCTAATTAGGTTGGTAGAAAATCTAAGGTAAATATCTAATCCAATTAGATATTAATAACCAAGTTTTAATTTGGATTCTAAATGGATAAGATTATAAATACAAATCTTTGGTAAAATTTTAGTCCAATAATAATTAAGATTTCATTGGGATTATATGGAATAAGATAATAGATGAATAACTGCAAATCTTTGGTAAATCTTTAATCCAATAATTATTAAGATTTGATTGGGATTCTAGTGGGATAAATCAAAGATTTGATTCATGAATTTAAATAGGTGGATTCTACTAAAAATAGATTAATGGAATATGTAAAGTAGAGGGTTTCTAAATATGAAATTATTAGAATTGGATTGGCTCTAAAAGTGGATCAGGTGCAAAGGTTGATCCTATCTCAAGAAGGTTTCAAGTTCTATCATCATAAAATAAATTTTACATTATATATATATATATATATATATATATATATATATATATATATATATATATATATATATATACATATATATATATAATCACCCTATTTTAAGCCACTATTGTCTAATAAATTAATTCATGGCTTTGGGTTGGGTATTTTGATTGGAAAATAACCATAAATATATTTTATATATATAAATCTCTAAACATTAAATACAAGAACTACAGTTGTTACACTTGTGCCATACTAATATTGAATGACCAAATTTTGTATCACAAAAAGATCCTATTAGTAGTGTCTCTCGTGTAGGCTACTTCCTACGAAGGACATTATAGATTTTGGGTTCATCCTATATCATTAATGTCTAAACTACGAGAAAGTGTCCTAATATAATAATTGAGTTTTAGTTGATTTAAAATAATCTAAAATAAATCAAATAGATATAAAATACAAACACCATACCTATTTTTGGGTGAGGGGGTTTACATGTGCAATTCAAAGTCGCTCTCTGATCTGCCTGGCAACTTCTACTGTCTGCGTGATCATTTCATGACTTAACATCTTTCGCTAACCAATGTCATCCCAAGCCAACGATGATCTACACTTACTTCCGTATAGTACTTCAAAATGTGCCATCTGAATACTGGCCAGATAACTGTTGTTGTACAAGAATTCCACCAAGTAAAGGTGATTCTTCCAAGATCTACCAAGATCTAAGGTACATGCTCGTAGCATATCTTCCAAGGTCTGGATGGTTCTCTCTGATTGTCCATCTGTTTAGGGGTGGTAAGCCGTGATGAATCTTAACTTGGTGCCCAAACTTTGATGCAAACTTTTTCAAAAATATTAAGTAAATTGAGTGTTTCGATATGACACGATACTTACTGGGATACCATATTGTCTCACTATCTGTCGTATATACCTTCAGCCAATTATTTTATAGACTGTCATACTCGAAAAGGAAGAAAGTGAGCTAATTTTGTAAGATGATCCACTATTAGCCAAACTGTATCTCGACCCATCGTAGATCTAGGTAAACCAGTCACAAAGTCTTAAAAGATTGTCGGAGACAAATCCGGTACCAAAAAATAATATGCTAAAAGAACTAACCAAATAACTAGTGATTTCGGCTAAATCTCCCAGAATCATAACTGAACTACCAACTCCAAGTCTCAGCTACTCACCCTGTGGTCCAAGTGTCGGACACAAGTCCTCTCGGCATAGTCTGGAAAAATATTTTCCAGTCAGGAAGGAGCAAAGTACATCTCAAATAATATTTCCATTTAATTGATAAGGGCTATAAAGCAATAAACAGATAATGGTATATACTGAGAGAAGACAGTGAATAAATACAATAGCAAATTAAAGAGACAGGCAATATAAAGAGACATACAATATAGACAATATGAAATAATCAGTGCTCATCTGAAACGAAGAGAATGAGATACAATATCATATACGGGTGATGTAGTATATGATCTAACATAGAGAACTGTAACTATTCTAAGTGTTTGGAATATCAGTCTATCATGTGATCGGCTCGGGACAGGATCAGGCTGGCTACATATGATTAGCTATGATTCATGTAAGGTCAGGCTAACCATTTAGTTAGCTATGATGCATGTAGAGGTCAGGCTAATCATATATAACAGCTATGAAGCATGTAATGGTTAGGCCGCACCCCACGTAAGATGTGGGGTGAGCTATGATGCATGTAGAGTTGGGTATGATCACATAATCTACTAATATTTTCCTCCGCCCCCAACTCATACAGTGGATCAATCACGACACGTCACGATACACGAGCAATATCTAATATATCAATATTGTGTACAATGTCAATACGATAATCAATGTAACATCTCATGATTGCAGATCCAATCTATATACTAGTCCGTGTAGTACAGTGTCAAGAATCAGATGTAACATTTCTAGATACTGGAATTATAGATATTATCAAATAATTAAAAAAATATCAGAGAATATACTCGCCTTGAGTCCTTAGCTGGTAACACCAATGTCCTGTTCCAGAATATCGTCTGGATGATCCAACAGTCCTATAGACATATCATAAAATAATATAACATTTGCATCAGATGCTACACTAACAAACAATTAAAATACTGAATTCGCGACTACGCTAGGTATGATACTGGTCAACTAGGGTCATCTAGTAGATAGACACATAAAACATATTATACCTATTATTAACTAGCATTAATGCTTACAATATATACATCCACCAAATTATATATATATATATATATATATATATATATATATATATATATATATATATATATATATATATATATATATATATATATATATACCAATTAATAATACAATACTGTATACTCGTATATAAGTACACATATATATATATATATATACAATACAAATATATATATGCTACATATATATACATACCAAATACATACTAACATATATTATGAATACGTATGTACCAATATATATGTTGAATACACAAATACTAATAGGAATAAACTATATGTTAATACATACACATATATATATATGAATACATAAATACTAATATATGAATTTAATTTATACTAGTATACATTTTATTAAATATATACTATATAAAAATACAAATATACATACATATACATATACATATACATATATATATATATATATATATATATATATATATATATATATATATATATATATATATATATATATATATATATATATATATATATATATATATATATATATATATATATATATATATGAATACAATAATAATAATACATACATATATGTATATATATATGAATACAATAATAATAATATATACATGTATATATATATATATATATATATATATATATATATATATATATATATATATATATATGAATACAATAATAATAATAATACATATATATACGTATATATATATGAATACATATACTATTACGTATGAATACAATAATACATTACATAGAATTAATATTAACCAATGAAGGAGGGAAGGAGGCTCACAGGGATCGATGGTGGTGGTGATCGTGGCCGTCTCAAGCGAGTCGGGGAGGAGCTCAGGCGAGAGGACGGCCGGAGGGAAGTGGACGGACCGGTCGGGTCGCTGCAGTAGCTGCTTGGGGGAAAGGAAGCTGACAACGACGGTGGTGGAGCTGCTGATGTTGGCTGGAGTAGGGGGGGACTGGAGGAGGTCGGAGTAGGTCAGAGGGATTCAGACGAGGGGAGAGGGGGCTGCCGGAGTTGGGCCGGGTGGACGCTGCAGTAGTCGGGAAGAGCGGATCGTCGGACTGGGTGGCCGGAGGAATTGCAGCAGACCGGAGCCGGAGTAACAACGTCGGAGGGGATGAGTCGAGTGGGTGGTGGGGTGGATGTCGGCTCGAGGGTGGTGGAGCTGGTGGAGCTTCGGTCGCTGGCCGGAGGAGATGAGCTCGGGATGAGCAGCCGGGGTCGGGGCTTGGCCCGGCCGGAGTAGGATGCAGGAAAGAGGGAATGTAGGGAGTCGGCCGAGATACAGTGGCTCCGGGCTGCCGGAGTAGATGCAGGGAGGAGTCGGGGTCGATCTCCGACGGGTCGGTCGAACTGAGGGCCATGGTGGCTCGGGTGAACAGTAGGGGTGGTGGAGTTGATTTCCCCCCTTTGTAAAATTTTAAAAAAACAAAGGAGAAGGAGAAGAAAGGAAGAAGAAGAGAAGAAGAAAAGAAAGGAAAAATGGAAAAAATGTAAGGCTACTGTTGGGGCTTTTGAGGAGGGAGGAGGGAGAAGATGAGGGTGAAGGTTTCAAGGCTCCTTGGAATTAGGGCCTGCATTGGGAAGAGGGGTAGGAAGAGACACTTTATAGGAGAGGTGATGGGAGATATGTGGTGATGATGAGCCCCATTCTGAATGGGTGGCCATGATTCATCATGGAGAAAAGGAGGGGTTGGTTGACTAGTCAAATGTTGGGCTTCTACATTTGGTTGAACCAATGGGGTGTTGACACCTAATACAATATTTGCAAATTAGCCCCCTTAAATTTTGGTATTTGCACAGACACATGAAATAATAAAAATTTGGTGGGCGATTTGGTGTTCGGTGTTTTACAGGGTGAGGGGGTGTTGTGTGTTTGGTATGGGCTTAATTAGTGGGATATTTGGATTAGGTCGGGATTAAATGGGATCAGTCAAAATGGTATCCCTAATTTAATTAGAAATAAATGCAAGCTGTGTTCAAAAATTAATTAGGAGTACATGGGGCCAAAATTAGGTTGGGTCACCAATATCATTAATGAAGAAGACTCAGAACAGAATATTACCCTAATTTGGCCTGCACGAAAAATGGGCCAAGATTGCCTCCAATTTTGATTGGAACGCGCAACGATACAAAGTTAGAATTTATTTAGAAATTAAATAAACGTCCACGACGAATATTGTGCGGCTAAAATAAAACACAAGAGAGCATAGTTATGAGTTACAAAAGGTCAGATTGGAAGGCAGGCACGTCTAGGACAAGGTTGTAAAATTTGTTGGAAGGCAAAAGCTAGGGTAGCGCTCTAAATATCGAAGCAACGACAAGGCGCAACAATTAAATAAAATTACGGTAATTAATCACAATCCCAAATAATTAAATTCTAATTAATACAAATTAATACACAACCCTATAATTCGGGTTAGGGGTTCATCTAGTGGGCTTCTAGATCAAGTCTACCAGCTCAACATTAATGAACACTGTATATAGTAATATATATTTAAATACACATCTCATACAATTACTTGAATTAAATACACGCAATATTAATTATATATAAAAAGTCAAAAATACCCATATTTTTGGAATATGGTAGTGACAAGTCTACCCTCCTTAAAAGAATTTTGTTCTCAAAATTCAAGATCCTCAATAGTAGTATTTACTCGTTATATTACCTTCCATCAAAATTTAAAACCCACATAATCAATCCACATTTTTATTTTAATATTTTTCAAAATTTCGAAATTATTGGATTTCCTAAAAATCCTCAAATTTAAAAATTCAAATTCAATTCTTATCACAATCTTCTCCGAAATCTTAAGTTCATATCTAAATACTCGAAATTGATATCCAATCCTCTAATTTAAACTCAATCAATGCACACTTTTATAAATTAAGAAATCCCATCTAAAAATACTAATCCATGAATCCAATCGATGTATATTTATAAAATTTCTAAAATCTCGTCCAAAAAGTTTGTGTTCAAACATTAACCCATTTATCATCTTACTCCTTAAATTTTGGGTAAATCACTAGATATAAATTTACTATCCAATCCTTTAATTTTAGTCCAGTCAATGCATATTTATAAAATTTAAATCCTCATCCCAAAATTTAAAATCGAACATTAATCCGTTAGTGATCTCAATCCCCGATTTCTTTTTCCATACCAAAAATAATAATGTAACAGTTATGAAATTTTTAATACCACATTCAATATAAGTTCATGATTTGCAGGCCAATGAATATAATGATAATCTCCTTAATTTTTTCAATGTTAGCGACATTCAATCATACCATGATCTTCATAAAATTTATGATTTAACAAACGTCAATTCTTCCATGTTAGTTTTTACTCTTTATTTAAATTCATATTTTATCCTCGAAATTTAAGGCAACTTGTCAAGTCATAATCTCTTCATTAATCCTTTACTATAGTCAAAATCCCAAAAATCAAAGTCTAAGAGAATCCTACCTACAGTCATACAACACGTAATACAACACGTAATACAACACACACTCTTAATAAAATATGCAATCTAGGTGAAACATGCATGGTCATAGTCTCTGTTAGGGTGTACTACTAACTATATTCTAACAAGAAGACCATGAATGCAAGCTACGGTACTAAGGAATCAATCAATCAATCAATAGAGAGGACATGAGGGAAGAAAAGAATAAAACCGGCTAACACGTCACCTACAGTATCGGTCTCCTTGACCGTCATCGCAAATGCTCTGCCCTGCTGGGGTGGCTCCCTCCGCGGGTGCTGAGCAATCTGCAGTTCCACAGGTGGCCTAACTGGATCTCTATAATTTGGAGCTACGCGCTGGCCGAAAAGATAAGGAGCTCAAAGACAATCCCTCACTCGATGTCCCATAGCGCCGCAGTACAAACAAAGTCCTAGCCTCACTTTACAGCTCTTCCTAAGATAACCTGGCTTCTTACAGTAATGACAAGTCTGCTGATCTTGCTGAACACGAACCGATGCCTGGTATTGCTGGGGGTTGTACTGAAACGTCCTCGGCTGCTGCTGGCCTGGATACTGCTGGTGGTTATGCTAAAATGTCCTTGGCTGCTGCTGATCAGGAAACTGCTGGGCAACTCTCTCAACTGCCTGTAGCACCATCTGGTGAGCGTTCTCCAGGCTCTTCCCCATCAGTTCAGTCTGTGCTAGGTGTGCCTCTGCCTGCACTCTCAGAGCCTCAACTTGAACTCGCTGAGCATCTACCGTCACTCTCTGGGCATCTACTATGCCCTGGATCAAAGTAAACATCTGTGCCCCGTCAATGGGCATACCTCCAAAAATTGGAGTCGGTGAAGAAGGAAGGTTCTCTGTCACAGCTGCGACAATCCTCTGAACAGGTGGGGAAGGAGGACCCCCCAAAAGTGCAGATACTCCCACATGCATCAGAGATGTAGGAGGAACTGCGGATGTCTGTCCATCAGGTGGAGAGGTGGCAGACCCCTCTAAAGCTGGTGCTCCCACTTTCATAGATCGTGCCTTCGGCGACATCCTGAAGACAGATCCAAAAGAATCATTTAAGGCAATAAATGCGATATCATCAAGGAAGGACAGTAAGGTTCTAAAGAAGCAACATTCAGAAGGAATAAGGATAACAAGATAAATAGATTAGAAATATTCCTAGTTGTGATTGCATAGGTCAATGATGCATCCATTGTTTGATATCTCTATCCCTTTAGGTACCTCCGTTCTACTACAAGTACACCCACTGCTAGTTCTCTTTCCTACTATAATTATTTATACTAGTTGTTCTTACCACTCAAGTGCACACCAAATGCAACAAACCATACTAATTATTGTTCTCTCTAATACAACTTTAGATGGACACCCAAGTCTGTTTGCAGTGCCATCTCAATCATGCCCAAGTCAATAGATCCTTTTGTATGCACTTCATCCACTCATATACTAATATATATATCTTACCCACCTTAAAAAAAAATTAATCCTCTAAATAAAATCATCAAATTTTACTTGAACGATTTAAAGTAAGAGATATATACTCCCTCAAAAGTCAAATACTCAATATCGAAATAAAACTTTAATCACTTCTAAAATCTTTATAGCTTTGACTGTGTTTATTGAATCAAATTTTTGAATCCTCAACCATTTAATAACATAGAATCTCGATTCCTCAAAATTCTTAAAATTAAAATTCATTTCCACTCTTCAATTTTAATTCCGCAAGCATACATATAAATACTCACAGTCTCTAATACTCAAGGTGCACTCAAATACATCTATTATCTACAACTCTCAACTGTGTACTAAAATTTGTACTGCCCGAATTACTTGCACTATTACTTCCAAATGATCAAGGTTATCATCACATGTATTTTCTCCAATGAGTTTCTATCTATATTAACTGATATACTAATTTAACATTATCATACAAGGCACTTACGATTAGCACCTTGCTCAACTAATCCTCGATATATAATCATTAGTACCCTTGGTATGATAACACTAGCTTCACTATTGAATCATCTCATCAACTTATTTGAACTCACGATTACTTGCACCTTCTATAACACCCATATTGCACTTTACTCTCATGGGCAAGTATATGGTTCTTCATCTCGATTGATGTATATGTATTTTCCTTTAATCTTTTACAGCCTGTTAAATTAATCTGTGATACGCTTTACAACTTTTATTACCAATTCTGATATTTCTCTACTCATAACATCTCATTAAAACCCTTTATGCATATATATTTCTTTATTTTTAACATACCCGATATCAATTATCAAATTGAATATCATGCTCCATTAATCCTTAACACAATTCCTGGATACTTAATTGTTTACATAGATCATCCAATTACATAATCATGATTATCCAGGATGGGTATGTTGGCTCTGATACTAACTCTTGGAACTATCACTGATACTTTATACTCTCCTTTACTCATAGTACTATAATGACACCTATCCTAGAGCTATTACTACAAGGTACTATGCTATGGGTTAACTCTAGATTAAGGCCTACTGCTCACATGTCCAACTAGGAAACACTTACAAACTCACAAGCAACACTCAGTCATACTAATACTCAGGACACAGACATAATTACAAACCACTAATTATCATGTTTAACAAGGAATCCTCAAAGAATAGAAGGTCAAAAAGGACTGGATTGAGGACTGAAGGTATTTTTACTGCTAGCAAACAAAAGAACGATGGAATAAAGTCCTATAATAACAGAAATAGATAAGTGTTGAGATGATACTTTAAGAACCAATTTAAGATACAACCTGATAATCATACACGTCTGTCCGAAATCATGACACTTAGAATCCTCACCACGCCAGTAAGCATAGGTACGATAAACGACAGGTTCCGTAACTAAAGTATGCAACCCTATAATCATGTCATCTAGAATCTTGGCCACGCCAACCGGTATGGCTGCGAGAGACTCTAAGTTTCATAACTACAGTATGTACATCCAAGTCAGGTTCCTACGTTCTCGTCACGACAGCTAGTATGGCTGCGATAAACTCTAGGTTCCATAACCAAAGTAGACATTTTACCTTTCTCACTGTCCTCATCAATATATGTCATCAGATGATACCGTAAATTTTAGCCCGTAAAATTTATCTTGATATAAAATTAACTCAACAACGATACCAAGAATTAAATTTAACAACTGGTCAACAAGAATCAAACACAATATCAACGAGTGAGGACGGACGAAAACAAGGGCGAAGGATTAAAATTAGAAATTGTAAATAGATTCTCAAGGGGTCGTCCCAGGAATCTCTCAAAAATTTTGTGATTGAGTATCCTCTCTCATCCTAGTATCCTATGTCCTATATTCTATAGCAGGTACGCAGTAGTATAACTAATATGTCGCACTACCACGATATCGCACAACTTGCGAAGTCTGACCTGCATGGGCCACCACTAAAAATGTGTCACGACCCGCACCCGGTATAGGGGCATGAGAGCGTGGGTACGTCCAGCCTACGCCGCAGCATCGGTGGTAGA